>JAVSBS010018331.1:66519-79855 GCA_033124195.1 Coracias cyanogaster | reverse complement strand
GGGCTACAAAGATGATTAGTGGGCTGGAACATCTCTCCTACCAACACAGGCTGAGAGTGGGCTTGTTCAGCCTGGAGAAGAGAAGGCTCCAGGGAGACCTTATTGTGGCCTACCAGTACCTGAAGGAGACCTACAAGAAGACTGGGGAGGGACTTTTTATGAACGCCTGTAGTGATAAGACGAGGGGTAATGGGTTCAAAATGGAATAGGGTAGATGTAGATTGGAAATTAGGAGGAAATTCTTCAGTCTGAGGGTGGTGAGACACTGGAAGAGGTTGCCCAGGGAGGTGTTCAGGTTGGATGGGGCCTTGAGCAACCTAGTCTGTTGGGAGGTGGCTCTGCCATGGCAGAGGGCTTGGAACTAGATGATCTTTGAGGTCCTTTCTGAATGAAAGCATTCTATGATTCCATGAGTAGAAAGGTACTAGAAATACTTAGTGCAGCATGAATCTTGTTGAAAGTAACTGGTTCATGGGAAGGTTCTCTATGCTCAAACAGGTGCCCAAGTAAAGACTGCTATTTTTCCCTTAGGCAGAAGAGCATGAGATATAATGTGTTGTGAAATGATGTATAGGCAAGGCATATAAGAGAACAAAACCACCAACAGGGAAATCATTTAGCAGGTTGTTTGCCTGCTAAATGTTGGCAGTGCTAGTCATGCCTTGATGATTCTTGCTGTACTAATTTTTGGGTGCTGCATATGCATGTGGCTTTCATCTGTTCTAAAGAGGAGGTGTTCACATCAGAGGGACTCGATAGCAAAATGTTCATGAATGGCATTGTGTTCTTCCTCTGCAAGCAGTTTCTTTCTGCCGCTGTGCTGCAGCCTTGCAGATAGAAGGCAAACCATAGGTCTGTGAAGACATCATCCTTATCAGTACTGTGTAAGGGAAGCAGTATAGTGAGTTCAAATTATCTAGGAGATGGGGAGTTAAAGAACATAACCTTTTTTCAGAGACTTTCCTAGAGCACCCAAGAGTGAATAAGTTACCAGAGTGGGCAAAGGAGCTACGCAGGAGCCCAAGTGGAAGCTTGTTAAAATAACAAAGACTGGGACTTCGTTCAGGGAAAAGACAAGTATTACTGCTTTTATTTTATAAAAGGGTATTATGTATGTTGACAGAATGCTTAAATTTTGAAGCAGTTGATAAAATCCTTGGTCGAGTGACATATACGAAAGGCTTCAGGGTGGCAGACTGGACATCTGGCTGGCAGATGGACACCTGGTTGTCACTACAGGACAAAAGATGGATGCTACTGTAGTATAGCAGGTTCCCAACTTTTTTGTTTGGGTTTTTTTTGTGGTTTTTGGGGGGGGGGGGTTTTGATTGTTTTCTTAAGAGTAGCTGGTGATACATTTGAATATAATCTATGGACAAAGTGACATACTGATTTCTAGCGATAGGGAAACTTGCTGACTTTGAACTCTATGAGCCTATGTGAAAGTTGGTCCCGCAACTTCTCTGAAGGCATTTTCCACTCAGTACCATAGTGCGCAACTGAAAGCACACTGCTAGCCTGTTCTTGTGTTTTCCAGACTGGGTTAATGCTTTTTTTTTTTTTTGGCATTTTTGTTGTTGTTAAGCAGCCTCATGTAAACTATCTTGGAATCCATTCAGGGGCCTCTGGGGAAACACAGTATAAAAATATATTAGTCTGAAATGAGACTACTCACTGTGCTTCAGCAGCTCCCACTCTGAGGCTTACTTCTGAGGCCTTATCCACAACTTCTTTGGGGATTTTATTTTTAATGCAAAAACCTGGAGCAAAGGGGCTTAGCTGAGACTGCAAAGAGTGAAGATCAATCAGCAATCCAGTTCAGTGGAACAGTATTTGATATAGTGAGCCTCTCAAATAGGAATTCCTGATTCTGTTTTCTGTGAATGCATTTGAAAAATGGTTGTTTTGTCTCTATGCAAGCTGATAGAGAATAACAAAGAAAATATGTAATTGTCATATGAGGAGCACCTGAGGGAAATGGGGTTGTTTAGTCTGGAGAAGTAGAGAGCAATGAGGTCTCCCTCAGCCTCCTCAACTACTTAAAAGGAGGTTGTAGCGAGGCTGGTGCTGGTCTCTTCTCCCAGGGAACTAAAGAAGGGACAAGAGGTAATAGCCTCAAGTTGTGCCAGGGGAGGTTTAGATTGAGTATCAGGAGGAAGTTCTTCACTGAAAGAGTGATTAGCCACAGGAACAGGCTGCCCAGGGAGGTGGTGGAGTCCTCGTCCCTGGAGGTGTTCAAAAAACGGGTAGATGTGGAGCTTCGAGACATGGTCTAGGGGTTAGGGAGGTGTTTGAAGAAGGTTGGACTTTGATGATCCTAGAGGTCTTTTCCAACCTGAATGATTCTATGGACATTTTCTTTGTGCTCTTGTTACTACTGTGAGGATGATGTTTGTTTTCCTTTCCACGCTTGGAAAACAAACTGGGGTGGGAGGACTGCACACTTTTTTCTCCTAGTGTCATTGTGTTCTAGCGTCATAATGGCATGTAAAGCTGATCAGGTTCTTTTCAGTGTTCAGGCTTAATATGTATCTGATGTGTTTTGGAAGAACGGATAACAGCAGAGTTTTAAAGCTTGCTAGCTCTCAGCCAGGCAGTGTATTTTCAGATAAGGACTGGTAACTTTTTTGGGGGAAGGGAATGGGGCGGGATGAAACCCCTGTGCGTAGCGCCGTACTTGTTAACTTCATGTTTGCTGGGATTTTGTGTGCAACTGCATGAGATACGTGACTGCAGTGACTGGCTGGCTGAAGGGTCTGATTCTGTCTCAGCTGCATAAAACATCAACTAGGTAGCTGCAGTCACACACGTTTACTAACTCTGCAGAGATGTATTCTCCTTCTTGACCTTTCTTTCTTGAGGCTTAGGCTTTTATAATGTCCTTTTCCCTTGTAAAGCTGATAGTAGCTAGTGTCTTAGAATAATAACTTAAAAATTTCTACACATACGAAGAACAAATTTCATGTAGCCTGTCCAGTGCTAGATATTAACACGTGCTTTTGAAGGAGGTACTTTATTACTCACGTTTTGTATGAGGTTCTTTTAAAGGCTTTGTCTGTGAGTAACACAAGGAACTTCAGGCTTTGTGTCACACTGTTGTCGGTCTTCAGTTGCCCATGTGGTACGACTTTAGGTATGCTTTTTTTGTCCTCCTTAAATGTCAGATTGCAGTTTTCTTGCCTTATGGCCTAGTAGGCTGTCCATGTGCAATTGTGTAGCCTCTTCTTGAGTAAAGGAGATGGACTGAGTCTAAACTTAATTTTCTGCTGTTTGTGTTGTGGTTTTTAGTTAGTATATTTTAGTCACTTCTGGCTCCATTAATTTTAGGAGTCTTCTACCTAGGAAGAACAAACTGGATTATCTTCCATTTAGACAGTACAAGTGTGTGTTTGAGGATGTGTTGTCAGTTTTTTGTCTTCATTTCACTCAAACTTCACCTGGCCACAGTCACAGCTTTTCAACCAAAACTGCTTTTTCACTTTTTTTTTCATTCAGTGACTCCTTAGAGCTGATTATAATAGCCATTGTGGAATTTGACCTCTTGTCTGATTTTTTTCTTTTTTTTTTTTTTAATCTCATGAGCCAAATTCGTACTTGTTGGTCTCTCTCTCCCCACCCTCCCCTCCAGTGACTTTAAAGCTTTTTTGGTTTCAATATTAATATTCAGAAATGTGTTTTCTCTCCTTGTGCTGTCCAGTGAAAAAATGCCTTGGTACAATGCTGACTACCGAGTCACTGAGATTATCTGTAGAATTGGTGAGCGGGCTGTGTTTAGAAAGTATTTATGGACTGAAGAAAAATCACTGGTATTACAGTTTTTCTTAAAGGTGCATTCCAGGACTGGTTATCAAGGAATGTTAGTAAACTCTTTCTACGGAACACTTGTATTATTCTTAACATCACCCTCTTAAAAGGGGTCCATCAATACATGCAGTTGGGATGCAATATACGCAGCAATAATATACTTCAAAAATAAACATGTTCGGTGTTATATACAAATGGGAAATGCAGAGCTGTGCTATCCTCTAAGGAGAGCTGGTAAGCACACACAGAGCAAAAGATGCTTCGTTTGTAGTAAAGAGCTGAATGTTGCTGCAAAGGAGTGGCAAGGTAGAGGGCCTCTTAGGGGTAAAGTGTATCCATTTGTTGCAGATATGCTGAAGAGTCTAGTGTCAGAGGATGTCTATCTTTGATGTGAGCATAGCATCTCAATGTTTGTAGAGTGCATTTTGGAGTAACACCCATGATGGGCTTGCTTTTCTTGCATAGCTGTGTGTTAAGCCACTTGTAAGATGAATGTGGACTGAGTGGTTTTGAATAGGAATGTTTTCCCTCCTCTCATAGTTGTCACTGCTACATTACTAATGTTCAAACTTGGACATCAGGGCAATAACTCTCGAATCCATAGGTACATTAGGAGACTTTGAGAATGACTTTAAAGTATACCTATTGAAGGAAGTCTGCAGTGTACATCATATTGTAGGAATACTCCTTAGTTTGGAAGTAGAACAGTTTAGTGACAGAAGTAGATTAAACTTTTTCTGTCTGCTTTGCAGAGTTTGGTGCTGCCAAAGGTACACTGCTTCCGCAGCATAAGGTCTTTTGGATATGATTGACCCTTGAATAAAAATGCACCTTCCTTTTAATCTTGACATTTGTGTTGCCATTGCAGGTCCCTTTTTAGTCAAGAGATATGGTGGGAGAGAGTGGGGAGAACAAGAACATGTAGTTTAACTGGTCAGAGCATGAGCCTCTAGGCCTTGTGCAGGTCTACTGTGGCAGAAAAGCATCTGCAGGAAGCTGGAGAGTTTGAACTGGTAAGCATGACCATGGGGCACAGCCACACATAGGGGTTTTATCGTTGTGGTGGGGAATAGTCTTAAGTTGTCAAGGTAATGGTACATCATCATCCCTAAAACTTAGGTTAAGTTGTGTAGTATTAATTCCTGAACCTGTAGTTTACTAATATTTGTAAGAGTACTAAGCAGTTTTTAGTAGAATAAATCTCATGTTCGAGTACCTACCTTGTCTATTTTGAGAGACTCTGTGACAAATGGACATCACTGAGAAGAGCCCGACTCCACCTTCTTTGCATCCTCCCATCAGGTATTTACATAGATTGATGAGATCTACCCTGAGCTTTCTCTTCTCTAGCCCGAACAGTCCTCAGACATCCCCACAGTACTGAAGAGACAGTCCAGTACAGTAGTTCTAGACAATTTCAGGAAACCATATGTCACAGATCTGCTGATTACACAGGTCACTGCTTTCTTACTGTTGCCTTTGCTCCCACATACAATTTATTGAAACTAAAAAGCAGTGTGTCACTCAAGGCTTTCAGATCCTGCTTCGCCTTAGGATGGGGAAAACTCTTAGTGTTCCTTAGACTTACTTTCATTTTGTTTTTTTTATTGGAGACGTTCATAAAAGAGCTTACTAGAAGTTTAAGCTGAGGCCATGTCTTCCTCTGACGTGTAGATGGTACTGGATTGCATATATGGGAGTAGTAAATAGATTTATCAGTAAATAGCTTCATTACAGCATTAAGTATCTCAGCAAGAAACAGGCTTGTTTTGTATACTCAATTCATCTTTAGTTACTTTTTGCACAAGAAGGACTCTGAGTAGCAATGGGTAACACACAAAATTCTTGCAATGGAGAAAGAGGAAAAAAAAAAACCAACAACCAACCAAACAAGCAAAAAACACCCAAAACTAAAAAGCCCCACCACCAAAAAGTGTTTGAGGTCATTCAGAAGGAGAGAAGATCTGTTCCACTGAATGAGAATATTTGGGTTATCTAGTTGTTCTGCATCCACTGTTGTCTACTTGTAATATATCAGTGAGTATCATATTTTGGGATAATTGCAGTGATTTTAGACTCTAGCAGTTATTACTAATGAAAAGAACTGGGAGGCAGTATTTCAGATTTCATTCTCAATATGCAAATGCCTTTTACTAATTTGATCTGAGGTTGTAAACTCTCAATTTGGATTTCCATAGCCCAGAGCATAGTTACCTGTCTGCCCTAACTGCTGGTTGAACTGCCACAGGACACACTCTAATTTCAGGAAATATCAGCTACATAGGGCCCAGCTGATGTCTGCTGGCTGTTGCCTGCTTAGGGATAAAGACAAAACAGTGTTTCAGAGGAAAAACGTCCCTAAGAAGCAAACTTAATACAGCAAGCCCCTCTAAAATCTGAAGTAGAAGTGGGATTTCTGCATTTGTCTGTCTATTAAGTCTGATGCTTTAATATTGGAAAGTTGAGAAGAGCCTGCTGTGGGACACAGCAAATGACAATACTTTCCACGGTGGATTTTGTTGGAGATCAGATCTCTAGCACTGCGCTGTGAAACTCACCATTGACTTCTGGCTCATGTAGGAGTTCAACTCTTTTTGTTTTTAACTAGTTTGGTTGCCATCCAAAATGCAATTAAAACTACCAAAAAAGACACCTGAGTTTTTAATAAATGCAGAAAACTGTACAGCATGTGTGTTTGTTTTGGAATTGCTTTTTTAAAAAAATGTTATTCTTCATGAATAATTAACAAGATTCCCAACGTAGAGCTTGTAGAATAGACAAGCAGCTTTCAGAAGTATTAATTTAAAAAAAAAAAAAAATAGGAAACTCTTTTCACCAAGTCTCAACAACATGTCCAGTTGTGTAGCAACACTAAGCCAGTAAGACCCAACAAAAGCCTAGCAAAAACACGGCAGTTGCTTCAAACGAGAAAATATTAATGCGCACATTTACTGTGATTCAACTGCGAAGAAACATGCCGTAAAGGATACGAAGGGGTTGATTAAAGCAATCAGTGGTGTGTACCGAAAAATACGTAAGGGAAGTACTTAGATCAAAACTGCTTTAAGATCTATTTTCAAAACAATCCTTAAGGATAAAAAGGAAGTGTTTCCTGTGTGCATTCTTAAAAACCCGTACATCTTAGCCTCGTTTTCCTGTCTGTGAGACTAGCAAACTTCAGACATGTCCAGAGTATCTCAAAGGGAAAAGATGAGTGAAAAAAGTCCCTACCAGGTATGAAAATATGTGGCAATGTGCTATTCTAGTCCTGTTGGTGTCAGTATAATGTGTCAGCTTGAATGAGAACCGTAGGCTGGGTGAGGTTACTTGTAGCGTATGCCGCTCAGGAAATAGATGCTTTATCCCACTTGGGGAGCAAAATATCTTTGGGGTGTGTTGTTTTTTTTTTTTTCTGGTAATCCTGTAGCTCTGCAACTTGAAATGATCTTCCCAAACATGTACATCACTGCTGATGTCATTCAGACCCAGCTTGTTTTGACCTAAGCTATTGGCAAACATGAATAGCAGTCACATTTAATTTCAGTTTAACTCGGAATCGAAACGGTACTTATCAGGAGTTCTTATTTTGTCATTTGCTGTTATTTGACTAATCATTATTCTAATCCTAGAATATGAGTAGGTACAGAATGCACTCTGGAAAGTGGCAACTTCTGCAGCTCTCAAACTTAAGTAGACTTCATGAGATTTATCAGTTTTTACTTGGATGACTTGACTGTAATATAAAAGACATACTTTTGAGAGTAAGACTTTGAATTGCCAGTAAGTCTTACTTCAGAAACAAACCAGAATAAGGTCTGTTAAGCCTTGACTAGTGCAGAATGACTTTGAAGAAAGCAGTTTCTCTGATAGAAAAGCTTAAACCCAAGCTTTTAAAAAGAAACCATCCTTCTAATCTGCAGTCAGAAATCAAGTCTATCAGCCTATGAATAAACTTTGATATAGCCAAATGTGGAAACAGAAGAGGGGAAGGAAGACAGCAAGGTCCATGTTGAGAAGGCAGTGTCATTGTCATTGTCTTTGGGGGGAGAGGTGGAAGGCAAACAGTCTTTGTTCTAGCATGTGGATAGTTCAGAAACTGTTAAGCCAAGCAGTCTTGAATTATGAATTTATGTAATAGAGCTCTGTGTTGGAGGAAGGGTGATGAGTGCTCTCAGCATCTCCAGCTCGTCTCTTGAATAACAGTTCTTTTGCTGCCTTGATGTCTGTGTTGACATGATCCTGCCAAAGTCTGAGTTTCTTTTGTGTGGACAATAGCTTGGCTTTTGTTTCTAGCAGTGCTTCCGCTGTTTTTAGGTTTTATGATCATATCTGGTCCTGTCCTTCATTAGCAGAATTTTATTTTTTTAATAAATCAAATATAGGGAAATATTATAACTCCGTGCTCAGAAGAATGAAATGTAGCCTTTCCAGATGAGCTCTGCTAAACTCCTCCTCTTGAACTTTGGAGGTGAACATTCGTAGTTGACTAACAATGAATCCTTGTGTTCATCCAGAGGATGACTGAAGCAGAATCTTATGACTCGATTTACAGAGTTTTTGGTTTCTTCTGTAGGTTTTGAGTTGAGATATAAGTGGATAGATTACCAGAACTTCAAACTGATATATAGGGAGTTTAATCGTGTGTATGGGTGTCTTTCAGCCTTTCAGGAACTGTTGGTGATGCTTCCTGTGTATGGGTCTGAAAGAAAGGAAAATGTTAAATATAAATCCTTCTGAGTTTTTATTCTCTTTTGAATCTGATGACCTCAGTAAGATGTGGTACTCTGACGCTGTATCTGTAGAGTCAGACAGACTTTTGAGATGAAGACTAAGGCTGTCTTGTGATACAGTAACAAACCCTTTACACATCATCAGTGAGCTCACCTTGTCTCCTTCAACTGATCACATCTTGGTTTTGCACTTGAGTAGTTGCACTAGCAGTAGTTCACGTCACTGGCAAGTGCTGTATAACTATATTTAACTAGAGATTTGATAGATCTCTGAAGCTGGGTAAGCTTATAGTACAGAGAGAGAGGAAAACCTAAGCAAGAAACACTGGTTTAAGACAGACATGACTTCTTGGACCAGCCTCTGTACTGTCGGCTGAGCTGAGCCTATGATGGAGTTTTACAAGAGCTAGTTTATTCCAGCAAATGAAGAGTTGTGATACAAGGCCTTAACGTAAGTTAAGGTAGCAGATGTTTGTCCCAAGTTCCTTGTGGTTGAGGAGTAGAGAGTCAGCAGGGGAACTCTCTGTGGGAAGGTGATGTGTAAACAGGTAAGAACTCCAAAAGTTTTCTATAAAATATTTACATGCTTTAGGGACCTAGTGATATGTTTATGAAACTGATTGCATCTGCTTGGGAACACTTGTTTTTTGCTTTAATGTGAGCTGTCACGCTTGCAGTTTTATGATGTGTTATAGGAGTGTTCGTAAAGCACTGATTCCTTTCTCTAGTACTTCATACATCTGAAATGTGCTGAAACTAAGTGTTTCTGGTTTTTAGGGGTGGAGGGGCGTTAGGAGAAAAGCAGGATTATACATATTCATATGATACACTAATGTGTGCTTATTGGGAGTTAAGCCTCCTGAGTAGAGGTGGGAATCAAGCCTTTTTAAAAATCTTATTTTCTTTCTGGAAAGCTTCATCTATTGAAGCTCAATGTGGTTAGAGCTATGAGAACTCCATGTGAGAGCAACTGGTTCCAGTTTTCACTTCAGCAGCAGTTTAAGTATCAACTTTGTCCTACTCTATATAGCAGAAAATCTAAAAGCACGTTTTCATAGAATCACATCCTGCAGAATTAGTTCTGCAGTGGCATGCTTCAACCTTAGCAAAGACAATATATAGAACCATTCCATTTCTGAACAAAGAAGCTTTGGGCAAGATATTAAAAGTCTTTACGTTTCTTCCATGATGAAGTGAAAAGGCAGGTTTTGTTCAAGACATCAAGGCAAATCTGACTCATTCTACATTAATTGTAGAAGAATAACAGATTTACTCAGCACTGAACTGGTCATCACAAAGAACTGGCTTATGCAAGGGATCGCTAGCAATAGGAACTGTATTGTACTAATGGCAAAATTGCCTCTGTGTGAGCTCGTCTGTTGGAATAGACAAACTGTGCCTATGAAACTGTCTTCCCTGAGGTTGTGGTTTGCACTGATAGCCTCAGATTTTTAGGGTAGGGGTTTTTGTTTGGTATGAAGATCACATAGGAAGGAAAGGAATCCTCACCTTGCATTTCCCGTGCTTCCTGTGAGTAGTTTTCCACAGTGTGATGTGTTACAACACAGAGCTTTGTAGGTTCTGTTTTTCAGGGTAGTGTGTCCTGGAAGTAGCTGACCCTGGAAACTTAAGTTTCATATAAATAGATGTAGTATGAAATAAATGACAGGTTTGATTTACACTGCTTCCTGTAGCAAAGTGAGGATGACATTTACTAATGTCAGGAAGTGTCCACAGAAAACTGTCAGTTTTACTATAGCAGCATTTGTCTAACACCTTGGTTAAATGTTGATTTCCAGACTAGCGCTTAGCTCGCTGCTGAAAACTTGCACCATGTGTCTGTGCTTCATGGCAAATGTGTCCCATAAACAGCAGCGTTTTGGGGAGGGTGGAATTTCTGTGGCAGTTGGACAGAGCCATTCGTTTTGAAAACCAAACCCCAGCTTCTGAGTAGTGGGAGACATTGGTGAGGCAGTGTCCTAGGCTGCGTCCTTCCCTCGGCTTCCTGCAGAGAGAAGGGATCTTTGGCGTCCTGACGCTCCAGCAGCAGTCTGGCTGCAGATCCCCTGTGGCTGCTGTGTCAGAGGTGTTTCTTCCTATGCAACTCCAAAGTCTGTATATTGTGGACGTTCTTACTCCTAACACAGAAGTTGAGTGCTTCTGAAAGTAAAATTCAACTAAATTACTCTGCAGTGTTGTGAAATCTGTCTTTTTCTCTCTTTCAGTCCAGGAGAACCTAGAGCTAAGGTATGCTGTCTTTTAATTTCCTTCTCTAATGTTAAAGACAGATAGCCCTACGTATTGTCAAGGTGTCTGTGTTCCATGCCTTGCTTGCTCTGTGGTTGGGGTTTTTTTTTTAGGATTTACTTGCAGCTGCAAGACCATTATAGCTGGGCACACAGTGGTGTGACCCTTTCCTGCTCCACAAGAGCACCGCTGATGTTGGGCATTAATTTAAATTGAAAGCATCCAGCACCAAACAAAGCAAGTATTTTGTGTATTGTACTGAGATGTCTTCAGGATGGACAGAGAAGCCTTAGTTAAAGGCTGTGCTGATGTAGTTCAAGACTTTAGGCTCTGAAGAAAAGGGTTGGGTGGGGAGAGAAAGAATAGTGGTTTGGTGCATGTTACTAGTCTCCCACCTACCTCGTGGAAGCTGAGGGTGCTGAAAGGAATGGAACTGGTGCTTGTTACACACAGATAAGCTTTGAAATAAGCACGTGAACTTTCTGCTGGTAATACACAGTAAAGGATTTAACTTTTAAACCATGATGATGTGCTTAGCAGGATTTCTGATAGCATGGAAAGAGTAGCTCTGCAAATAGCTGGTTTGGTGCTTAAGGACACAGAGTGGTTACAGACAGTATTTCCAGACCACTACCTTCAATATGCTGCTGGTCTAAACTCTTACTGCTCACTGAGTATGAGGCTGTAGAGGTTTGTAGAGCCACCTCTTGGCTCTAAATGTGTGTGTCCATCTCACAAGCTCAGTACCGTTGATAAAAGACTTTTATCTCCAGCCACCAAATATTGAATTAAGGTTGCTTTAAAAGAGTTTACTCAGATGTGAATGAACATCCCAAAGGCTGCGAGCAAGAAACTGAAAGGTGTTAAGGTGTTTTCTTTTTTCCATAGCTTCTGGCTAGCATGGTGCTGCTTAGGTAAACAGATGAAAAGCTTTTTTTCTTTTTTTTTTTTTTTCCTATTACCTACTAGTAATGTGTAATAGCTTAAGTGTTTGGCAACTAGGAAGCCTGGAAGTTCAGAGAAGTGAACCTTACTGTAAAGATGGCTATTTATTTTCCAAAAAGGGAGGTTTTTCTAGTATACTTTCTGCCATTCTGAACAGCTTTACATTATGATCGGGGAGAGGAACCTCCAAGTCAGTAAGAGTCTTCAGGGGAGCCGTGGTGTCTTAAGACTGTATCTGTTGTTGCTTTCGTCACGCTGCCCTGCTTTTAGAGGATGCGAAGAGAGGTTCCTCTGGGTTTTGTTAGATATGTTGCATTTTTCTTTCAATTTGCTGTTAAATAATATTAAAACTTAAGTTTTTACCTAGATTTAAATCACTCAAGTTATTTATCAAAATAAAATGTTAGAGCACAAAGGCATCTAATTCAATACTAACAAAATAAAAAGGCAAATACCATTTTAATAACTAGTTGGACTTTAAGAAGAATGAGAAGTATTATTTTATTTTCAGTCCTCACCCTCTCTCTCTTAGGAGAGTGAAGTACTGATGCTGTTTCTCTGCATGGGCAATTTCTTAACTATTCAATAGCATGAAAAATGTAACCCCTGCAGAAACTGCTTAGTAACAGATCTTTTGCAGGGGCATGTCTGATTTATATGAAACATTGCAGTAATTGACTTTGTTGGTACTGTCAGAGTGAACTTTAAATGAAAGTGACAGTAACTAGTCCAGACTTCTTTCCTTTTGTTCAGGGTAAAACTATTAGATAAGTGATTTATTGGTTTTATTGCTTTCAATTAGCAACTCAATTTTATACTCTTAATTATCATTCAATCCGATTGCCCCTTTGCACTTAGAGCCTGGCAGCCAAACCAGCTCATTTAGTATTTGCACAACTGAGGGGCTGAAATATTCTTCCATAAATCTTTCTCCAGAGGATATGTTCCTGCCAGCATAGAAACTCTTCTCTGGAAGCGGCAAATCTGCTTTAATTATTTCCTTTCTAGCCTCTAAATTTGCACCCTCTTATTTGTGCCCAACTCTGAATCCACTGTATGAGCGGTTGTTATAACTGAGGGAGCTGAAGCCTCCAAAGCAAAGCTTTAATTTAAAATGTAACCAGATAGGGTATACTAATAGTTTTTAAATGAGATTCAAAAGGGTAATGTTGGTATATGTGTAAGTTGCCTAGGAAAGTGTAAGTTGTCCCTGTAACTGTTCCAAAAGATTGTCAGTACTTGCATGTTCTTAGTGGAGCAGGAATTAGCGTTGTAAAGTGGCCGTTGAGAGTAAATAAGGACAAGGCAGGGTTTGGGGATGCTTTCAGAAAAGGACTGAAAGGAGACGATGGTTTAGGAACGGAGGGAGAGGTAAACGCTGAAGCCTGGGCTGGGAGCACATTGCGGGGCCTTCAGTTAAAGCCGTCTTCACTCTCCTGGCAGGAGGAGGATGCGGGAAAGCAAGGGCAAAGAAAAGGAGGAGGAAATAAAAAGGACATGTTGCTCTCCCCTTGCTAGTCCTGGGCTCAAAAAATGAGGAAAACATCTTCTCTGGAGCCAATTGCATGTGTGGGCTTAAAAAAAAAAGGTCCACCATCTGGTGGCTAGGC
>JAVSBS010018331.1:44679-66442 GCA_033124195.1 Coracias cyanogaster | reverse complement strand
AAGTTAAATCAGTTAGTAGCAGAATCTTTGTTTAACCTCTGTCTGTAGTCCTCAGGGTTAAGTGCTTTCAGCTCGTAGTTCAGTTGCAGTTATTTGTAGCTGGCATTCACATTTGCTCTGTAATTCAGTTTAGCTGATGCTCCTTGGCCCAAATTAGAGCAGACTAGTACAAGGAGCCTGGGGGGAGGGGGGTGGCTGGAAACCAATCACTAATTCCATAGTTAAGGTCATCCAAGCAGAGCTGTAAGTATTTCCCATAAATTTTAAGGTATAGTTATCTGGCTTGAATTCACTTGTAGAATTGTGATTTATATTGTCAGATTTTTGTCAGATTTCTCAACTACTGAAAATTGCTGAGTAACCACCTTATTATTATGACAAATACTGTAATATTCTTAACAATCCATGTGGTTTCAGTTCTAGCTGCTGGCCAGTTATTTATTTCTTAGAGTCTATTTTCTGAATAGCTTCTAGCTACACATTCTTCAGAGAGATGAGATTTTATTCATACATGTATCTACTTATAGGTGAGGAATTTGAAACTGGAGCATGAGCAGGAGAAAAACAAGATCTTGTCAGAAGCATTAGAGACACTAGCTACCGAACACCATGAACTAGAGCAGTCTCTGGTTAAGGGATCTCCACCTCTCAGCATCATCAGTGAAGAGCAGTTCTACGATGCTGTTTCAGGTAAGTAATAGTGTCTAGAACGTGAGTGTCTAGCGAACGGGTGTGTGGTCAGTATGTTGCGAGGGGGATGGGGGGTGGGAAGTCTCATTTCAAGTGAAATCTCTGCCTTTCTAGCATGGAACTTTTTAGGAGGATGCTTCATGTGGTTTATTAATGGCCCTCTAAAAATTTGTCTCTGTTAACGCGTAGAACTGTATTGTTTCACCTTAGCATGACAAAAAGTTATAAAAACCACAGGGCAATCATGAAACGTCTGACTGCTTGGGTGTCTACAGCCTTTTTTTAAATAGCAAAACTGAAGGCTTCTATTTTAGATGTAACTGGCTTGCTTTCTCCATGGTGGTGTATGTTTTTTCTTTCTTGTTGTTAAGATCAATCAATAAAAATCTCTAGTTTTGAGGGATACTGAGGTTAAAAAAGCTTGTTCTATTTCAGTTTTGTATGCCTTAAGTGTCACAGGTGGAAGAAAAGGATGAATAAAAAACTTGAGTGCATTTCTGAAATACCTTTTATTTTCTTGTCTGCTCTTCAGTTTGGTATGTTTCATATTTCATGTTCAAAACATGCAAATAATGATTTTGGAAAACAGAACTATTTAAGAGGATTACAGCATACATTTATATAGAGAGGCTGTAAATAGTGCAGCTCAATAATAGCTCTAACTGGATGATCCACAGCACATAGCTGTCTGCAGCTATGATGGGTCTGGAAAAGCTTGAGGGTGAACATAGTCTAACTGTAGCAGAAAATGAGGTTAGGATGGCGTACTTCACAAGCAAACATGGGGTTACTTTTTCTGTGAGCTGAACTGTGTGATGCCTCTGACATACAGGAGAAGCGGTGTTCCCAGACTTTGATAGGTGTTCTGCAGTGGGCAGCTTAAGCAGAGAACAAAACCAAAGTGGAGCCTGTGCTCAGGTATAGCACTAGCACAGAAACACAGCGCATCAACCGCAGACTTTGCTTCTTGGCATGGTAACAAATTTATCAGGCCTTCAAGGAGGAGAAGAGGTTGAGGAACACTAGAAACAGGTTCTTTAACCAAGCCTTCAAGGAGAAGAGATTGAGGAACACTAGAAACAGGTTCCTCAATTCTGCTGAAAGGCCTCAGGGTCTTTGAGTTGTTGCAACAAAGCCGAAAATAGTTGTTTATCCGGTGATGCTGGAATGTAGTCTCTCTAGCCAGGCTTGCTTTCAGTATGTGAGAGAATACTCAGCTTTAAAGGGCTAATGGTCTACACATCGCATTACTGACCCAGTCTCTGAATCTTCTTGAATGAGAGTGACCAAAGCCGCCGCTCTAGGTGGGAGAGGTGGCTTTTGTCACTTGAAGCTGCAAACAAATTCTGTCCAGTGGATTTGTGTAACTGTGAAACTTGTTGAGCATATGTACACACACACTTATATAAAAAACCATATGTCAATTCTCTTTCCTTTGGGAGAAGCTACTTGACGTAATTAATCTTGATTGCAATTGAAATAATCTTCCAGGACAGGCTCACTTTTCTTGACTGTCAACTTCATCAGCCTTGTGTTCGATGTTCTTTTCTAGGTTGGTCACATTCAGCGCTTTGCAGTGATTAGGGTGCTCTCTGTCTCTGAAGGCACGTGTCTGGAGGAAGGGCACTCTGATTTTTTTGGAGAGACAAGGTTAGAGCAAGGGAAGTGTGACACATTTTCTTGGCTGCTGGATGCATTTTGTGACTTTTAACCTAAGCGCAAAAGGAGTTATTTTTTTTGTGGATGTAGTTTGGGGTGGGTTTTTTCAATCATTGCTGGGATGAAGGTTATATTTTTAACCCTCTTGCTCTTCTGCCATGCCTGTGGAATCTAAACTAGAAGGCTTCTTGCCTCTCTCTGACAAGAAAGCAGTGAAGCAGAGAAGTCGGGGATATATGACAGTGGCTCAGAGTTCGGAAATATGGGTCTTCTTTCTTGGGCTAATGAGACTGTGGATATGATCATAATATTTTCATAACAGAGCAGTGACTAGCCCTAATTGTCAGAAGCTAAAAACTTGTATCTCCAGAAATCTAGGCTACTAGGACTTCATCCTCGAAGCCTTTGCTAAACCTGATTTGCAATCTGATAGTGTTTTTTCTAAGTTAAATTATATTGATTTTGGATACATGGACACACATATGAATTATCTTACTAGGCTGTGTAGAACAAACAGCAATGTATTTTAATAGGTAATGTAACAAGTTACAATGCCGCTATTTCAAGAGTATTTTTTTTCTATTGGGATACCATCTTTTTCTAGTTACAGCTTTCTGAATTTTAAAATTTCCACCATAGGAGTGAGCTTAGAAATGAGACTATTGCATAACTAGGCTTTCAGTTAGAGCTGAAGAATCGTTAGCTTTGCCTTGACAGGTTGAAAGAAGCAGCTGCCACTGCTGCTTTTTGTTGTTTTTAGATGAATGTTGTCTGCATATTAGATACTTGTACTTCAGAGTAGAGCAAGACTTTTTTTCGAACAGATTTTTGAACAAGAAGTTTATCAGAAAAAATACATTCACAGCACCAGGAACTTGTCCCCGTTTACCTTGCTGTGATTCACATGGCGGAGCAGTCTGGTTGCATGAAGCAGACTCCTGAATGAAGCTGAATCAGAAGGTACAGTCTGGTTGCTATTGAACACTCAGTTTGTGGTAGGAGAGCAGAATCTGAATGGAACACCACCAGAAATGTATCTAGTTCAAGTGTCAAGTCCTCAGCACCATCTGTTTGGCTTTCAGGTCTGCTCCAGCTGAGCCATGCTACCTGCTAATGCTGGCAGAGACTAAACTGATCACTAATAAGTCTGTGCTGTCTAGTTCTGTTCATAGAATTACAGAAATACTCTTCGTTTTCCAGAACTTGGGTGAGGAGAATGTTTCTAATGTGGTAGGATTGTTTACTGAAGTAGTAGTTTTTCTGCAGTCTCTTCTCCTCTTATTTTTAAGTGATGTGCTGTTATCAATGCTTTCTGCCTCTTGTAACTCCTAAATCCCTGCAATGGGAAAGGAGACGCTGAATATGAAAGGAAGAACCTACAGGAAATGGGAGTTACTTGTGTTACCAAAGCGTGGTATCCAGTGTTAAGAACAGCAAAGTTAAGGGTGTTGTTAATCTGAACTCTGATAGCAGTAGGTCAGTTAACACTGCTTCCTGGTGTGCTGATCCTTTCCTCATGGGAGTGGTGGAAATGTGTAATTAAACTTGATAGCATATGGAGCTCTCAATTTCAGGATTGCATGTTTAACATGTGTCCAACTCTTCTTCTACGTTTAAAGCAGGGTGGGGTAGCTGGGAGGGAGCACTGAGGAAGGGATGAAGCACAAAACAAGTACCAAAATCTGGTAACATTAATGGCATCTCCTTGAGAGCTAGAGAAGTTATTAGCTTTGATTAAGTATACAGACCTCAGTAAGCACATGAAAAGTTAGTGTAAATGCAGAGTCCCTCCACAATGCTGAAAAATAACTAAGCAGGTCAAGTATTAAAAGGTGAAAGTACTTCATTTTTGCATTGCAGACAAGATTCCCTAATCATATGCAGATTGCACACCCACTTTGGGAAGAGCTTAGAACTGTCCTGATTTTTCCTTTTAATGGGTTTTATCTGTGAAGTGGGCTTTTTTCTGCAAACACAGCTTTTGTGTGTGTTGGTGGGAGTATTGAAGGTTTTACATAGATGCAATCTTACTATAAAAGTAGTTACTTAGGTACAGGTAATAATCGAATATACAGATTATGTTAAAGCTAACCTGTCATAGTACCGATTCGTCTGTTATGTACCACTAATAGGTGCTGTGTATGTAAATAACACTCCTAAATGGTACAAGAAGCAGTAGACTAGTTCTGTTGCTTTTACTCACTTCATAGTCTGTCTCCAGTTACCAGCTCACTTTAAAAAATTTTACAAAAAGCATAGAAACTTACTGCCTTTTCTTCCATGTTTAGGGTAGTTTGTCAAGTGGCTTGTTTTGAACTTGTACCAAAAAATGCTCCACAACCTCTGCAAGAACACTGCTGCCTGTGGACTTCTTGCCTTGAATATAGTTAAGAATGAATGCGGATATCTCAGAGAGGACAGGGAAACACCTGGTCAGAATTCAAACCCAGCCTTGCCAGTGGTTAAACACTACCTTTCCCAGTTCTATTCATTCATTAAACACATTGGCCAAACTTCTCTATCTAGAATTGAAGACTTTACAGTTGTTAAAGTAGGAGGTGAACTTCCCTTGAGTTAAGTTTCTGTGATTGCTTAAGCTGTTTCCCCTTGCTCTCCCACTCTTGCAAAATGTAGCTGGTATTTTTACTGTTACCCTGACACTTCAGGTTTTATGAGCTGGAGAAGCTTCATAGTCAGCCTGCTCTGTCTCAACAATAACTTAAACATTTTGGCTTCTGAACAAGGACTCCTGTTCCTTCTCCCCTCTCCTCAGCTCACACCCTCTTAGGTTCAATTAAAAAAAAACCTTCATTTTCTCCTCGTCATCTGTTTGACAGCTGCTTTGTAGCAGTTTGTGAATCTTTTTAAATTTTTTAAATTCTTTTTGCAGTGATAGGGGAGTATGTAAATCTTGATTCAGAAAAGAGTTAGCTGCAAGTACACAGGGAAGAGCTCATTTGGAGTTGCCTGTTGATCTGTGCTCACAAGACAGTACTAGTACTATTCTTGACACCCAAGCAAACTCTCAAGGCTTTTTAAATTCTTTGGGCCAAAGGAGGTAGCTGAGGTTTAGGGGCTGGAGATGCAGCTCTTTGATGGCAGGAGCTGATCTAGACATACTCTCTCAGGGAGAGCCATTTCTCAGGAGAATAGGAGATGTCTCTAGCAAGCAATTTCCTACAACAGCGCCTGGTTTAATTCTTCTACTGCTCCTTTTTGTATAACATGTCATTGTATTAAGTAAGGCATGTGCACCAGAGAAGGCTGGCTAGTCAGCCTCTGCAGCTCTGGGGGGATTTACTGAGCTCGATCTGGCATAATTGTCTCTCGGCGCTGTCAGGCCAGCCATCAGGGGAGCTGATCACGTTTAAAAATCCTTCGTATACTGAGAAGCATATCAGAGTGGTCAGCGGTTCTGGTGAAGCGTACCTGTTCCCCCCTTTCTATCTCTGGAGTCCTAGGTCTATTGCAGAAACTCAAATTGAGGAAATTTGTGTGTTGTGACTCTTGTCTGAAAATAAGATGGTCCTAGATGGTATGGGAGAAGAAAGGAACCTACCAGGAGGCAATCTCTGCTTTATGTGACTGGGTTTGTTTCATGGTTTCATTGGCACAGTGGAGCAGCTCTTTCAGTGGAGAGGTGGAATATTTACCTTCAAGGTATTTATAGCTTGTCGTATGGTCAGGATGCTGGGGCCCGGTTGTGTTACGCTTCTAAAGTGTCTCTTCTTCTGTGATATTTGGATACGGAACAGTGTTTTCCAGACTATGATCTTATGATCTCTGGAGAAGTCTTATTTTATGTAACAGACTCGTCCACAAGTGAAAATGCTTCTCCTTATCCTACTTGTTATATATAGTACCCACCAAACTAATGCTTTGATATGTTATATCATATTTGGCACAGAACTAGACCGACAAATTTGGAGAAAATTGTGAGAAGATTCTCTGGAGTGCCAGTCCGCTTTTTTTACATATACTCAGCACCAGCTGGCAGTTCTTCTCATTCCCTAGCAACTGTCTTAATTTCAGTACTGCCTTGGTGAGAGGATAGGGATGGATGTTGTTAGTAAAAGGAAAGATCTTTATGTTTCTTACTTTTTCTAGAGAGGATGGAGACATTGTGGCACGGACCATCCATCCCTCAGGATTTTTTGCTATTCTTGACCCTTCTGTAATCTGGGTGTAGTATGAAGTCCTCTTGCCACTTTCCCCTTCACCAAAGCGACATATAATCTACATGTTGTGTAGAAGCTACTGGCATAGTTTAAGAAAAACAAGAAAGCACCTAGCAGTGAAGAGCTGTGACTGAGAGATTCTTTTAGATGGACTGCTACTTCACCCGGTTTTGATTACTAGTTTTGAATGAGAATTGGTGTGTGAGAGAATCATAGAATGGTCTGGTTTGGAACAGACCTTAAAGATCATCTAGTTCGAACCCCACTGCCACAGGCAGGGACTCCTCCCACTAGGCCGGGTTGGTCAAGGCCCCATCCACCCTGGCCTTGAACACCTCCAGGGATGGAGCATCCTCAGCCCCCCGTGGGCAACCTGTGCCAGTGTCTTACCACCCTCAGACTGAAGAACTTCTTCCTTACATCTAATCTAAATCTCTGCTTCTCTAGTTTAAAGCCATTACCCCCCATCCTATGACTACAAGCCCTTGTAAAAAGTCTTTCCCCAGCTTTCGTGTAGGCTCCCCTCAGATACTGGAAGTCTTCTCCAGGCTGAACAACCCCAACTCTCTCAGCCTGTCCTCGTAGGAGAGATGTTGCAGCCCACTGACTGTCTTTGTGGCCCTCCTCTGGACTCTCTCCAACAGATCTGTGTCTGTCTTGTGCTGGGGGCTCCAGAGCTGGACACAGTGCTCCAGGTGGGCTCTCACGAGAGTGGAGTAGAGGAGCAGAATCACCTCCCTTGACCCGCTGGCCACACTTCATTTGATGCAACGCTGGATACAGTTGGCTTTCTGTGCTGCACTCGCACATTGCCAGCTCAGCCAGCACCCGCAAGTGCTTCTCCTCAGGGCTGCTCTCAGTCCCCTCGTTGCCCACCCTGTATTTGTGCTTGGGGTTGCCCGAGTGACTAGAGGCAATGACTAACCTTGCAGTTATTTTTCTGGATATTTGCAGGCAAGAGCAGTAGCATATGCTGAAAGAAGTACATAACAGAAATGGTGTCTACTACACTTCGGATTTGTTTTTTTTAGAAGCAGGAAGGTTTGCATTAACCTGTTTGCCATTCAGTGTTGTACTTGGTTTCTGCTAAAGGATTTCCCAAATGGGAAGGAAATTGGTGTATCTTTTCTTGTCTTGAGTTCCCTTGCTTCCTGGAACTTGCAATTGGATAATCCTTTGACAATCTTGTCAGGTTCAAAAGAAAAATATGAAACAAAAATACAGCCTTTTGCCAGGAAACTTTTACTTTCTGATTTAGGGCAACACTGTCTCTTCTCCTGAGCAAAAGACTGGTTGGAAATAAGGTGATGTTGTTGATGTTGATTTTATTTTTAGATGTGATGTGGACTGTACTATTAACCTATCTTCCAGAGTACAAAGTTCCTCTTATTAATTGGTGAGCTTATCATTTAGACTTTGCTGGGACTTACGTGGCTGAAGTAATCCACTGCGTACAGTACCTCCTTCTGCACTTTGTTCAGTAAGTTGGGAAGTGAAGGTTGCTGAACAGCATTAAGTGTCTGAGAAGTTAGATCAAACTAAAACCTTGTATGGGAGGAGTCATCAATGCTTGAGTGTTAAGATAACTGTTATTTGGTTAGGTAAAGTACTGGCATCTGTGTGACACTGGCACTTGTTCTAAGCAAGTTGTAGTGGCTTCAGTTTAATAAAAAATGTCAGATTTGGCTCTATTTGATTCAGGTTTTTTTAACATACTATGTTCTTGCTTATAATGTATCTCTTTAGATGCAGAGCTGCAGTGGTCTGTGGCAGTACTAGTTACTAAATGGATGCTGTCATCAGGACACGGTAGCCTACTTAAGTTTCAGTTTTGTACAAAGAGGGAAGATCTGTTAGTGACTGAAGTCTAGCACAGGTGGTAGATTCATTAACATGCACCTGCTCTTTTGCAGATTCAGAATCTGAAAAATCGTTAAGTGGGTTTGAAACAACAACAGCCTACTCGTTAAAGGACAGCATGGATTCAAAAGATACAATAACTTCAAGCATGTCTGAAGAAAAGGTTTGTGGCCGTGGAGAGTCGCTGTCTAACGGAATCAAAAAGCACAGGTAGGACGTTGCCTGTTCTTGAGGTGTTATAATATGCATTCATGGTGAGTAAAAGACCACAGGAATGTCTGAAAGCTAACGGTGAAAGCTTTTAAAACTTTGTAAGGGATGATGACAAGTAGTTGGTTGTGCTATGATTTTATAAAGAATATTTTTCCAAGGCTAGTGTGCTCCTTTGCATCTCATTTCATAGAATCTGAATAAGTTAAAATTAAAGATAATGTGGTACGTAAAAATGGACACACTTGGTTTTCAATAGATCTTATTGAAATCTATGTGGATTTTAATTCCTTCATGTATCTTTAATGGCCTATGTCTCCTGTTGCCTCTTTAATTTCCAGTCATTTGATCCTTCTGTTGGTATCGGGAATGAATGAAAAATATTGCTAGCCTGGCATCAGAAGCTCAAATGTGAACAAAGGGAGTCTTATTCTAAAAGTCTCGTTCATGTTTTATGTGCTTATTTTTTGTTGTCAGATGATCCAGTTTTGTTTGTTTCCTTGCCCATAAAGGAGGACAATAGGTCTAGAGTTAATGAAATGTAATAGACACCACGGTTCTCAAGTTTCAGTGAAAGGGCAGTATAATATTTGTGGCACAGACTTCAGCTTGTTTCAAAATGACCACTTTGGAAGTGTTTTGGGATGTGCAAGATCATGATGAGGACAGCAGAATTCTGTAAAAACAGGAAAGTTACATTTAATTTTACAGAAGCAAGCAAGGTATGCTTTAGTTACTTGATATCTTAAATAGTTAAATTGCAGTTAGTGTTGAAGTATGTGGCAGTGTCAGAGACCTGAGGTTTCAAGGTCCAGCCTCTGCATGTATATCTCTATAGGCAAAGACTAAGGCAACTCAGGGCTTGGGTGGAGTAACAAGGTGGTTTGAGAAGGTGATATAAACCAGCTGACTAAGTGTGTTGCTCTGCACTCTGGTACTGTTGGCAAGATGGTGTTTATAGCCTTGGCTGAGTGCCTTTCCTAATTAGAGCAGGAAGTTCAGGGGCAGGGGGAAGCACTGGGTGAAAGTGGACATCTGAAACGCCTTGGGAACAATGAGGAGACAGGCAGTTCATGATCAACATGAAAATGATGATGCATGCTGACATGCATTGTCTTAGAGAGTTTTAGAAGTAATTGATCTGTTTATTGTTAAAAAAATGACTTGGCAAGTTTCTATAACACTGCTATGCTGTCAGAAAGCTAGGGAGCAGGAGGAACATTTAACATCTGCTGGTTTTGTAAAGGGGAATGAGATGTAATAAATATCGCTGCTTAAGTTAAGTTGTTTCTCTGAGTTGCGTGCCTTTCAGTAGTAAAGAGATAGGATGTTAGAGTAAAACAGGTGCATAAGTTGACTGGCTAATAACTTACTGGTAAAGAAAAGTGGAAACATCTATTTTGCATATAGATAAAACTGTATTGTTGTATTTTATGTGATTGGCTGTAGAGCACATTCTAGGTTGAGCTGTAATGTCAAGCTTTTTTACCTGCCACCTTGGTGACATGGGATTTCTCCACAAATATATTGATGCAAACTGTTTCTCCCCAGAGCTCTGTCAATGTAAATTTTACCTCCGAGAAAACCTTCTCAGGGGGTGGGAGTTGTGGTCTTTCTGGCCTCATTTCTGAGGCTCTTGGTGGCATCAGTGTTTGGCTTGGTACAGGATCTGTTCGATGTGACTTCAGATGGAGCTGGTGGCTGCAACTTGTGCCTCTTCTGGTTTGGCGGCTGGTTAGAGGGCATGTGGTCCAATATGCGTTGTCTGTCAGGCCGCTTGTGTCCTTTTTGGAGCAGAAACCTTAACTTCTTGATGCTATGCAAAGTGAGAGTGTCAGAATGTTTTGACAGCACTGAATTCCATCATTACGCCTTGGGTTTGCTGTCACTTTTTTGTTTAACCTCTGTGTTGACCATATGGAAACAAGTCACTTACAGAATCAATGAAATTTAATTTCTTTTGCTTAAAATCTTGATCCCTTCCTAGAGTTCCTCAGATGAGTAGGGGATCTGCAGCTGCATTTCAGTTGCACATAGAGTACCCAACACTGTTTAGCAGCCTTTATAAGGAAGGCTATATCTTATCTTCATCTAGAAAACCTGAGCTCTAATCTGCCTCTCTCAAATCAGTGGTGAGGGTTTTGCACAGGGAGGCAGGTGGAGGTCAGTTTTTCAAAGGGGAGGGGTGTTTTGATTTTGGAGATAGAGGAATAAATCTATTGGTTCTATTCCATCCAACAACTGTTGGGATGTACATATAAAGCTAGGTGAAGCAAGTGCCGCTTATAATCTGCTGTTTTACTCTGATTTTTGAAATGTAGTTTTCACCCTACCGATTGCTCAAAGAGTGTTTTGAGACTTAATTTTTGAAAACTTTTTGGGAGATGATTTGAAAGATAGGAGAACACCACATTAATCTGGAAGCATTCAAATCACTTCTTTTCAAGAAGGAAATTTTTAGTTTAGTCTGAGCTAAACTTTAAAACAAGCAAACAAACCCAAAAAACCTAAACAAAGCAAAACAAGAACAATGCAAAACCAAAAGTGAAGCAAAAAAACCACCACCCAAACCCAAAAATAAAACAAAAAAACCCCAAAGAACAACACCTCCATGCTAAAAAAAATATATAAGCACCCAACCAACCAAAACCCCAGAAAACCACTTGCACAAAAATGTTCTGTTTATTGAACATCCATTTGTCATTGCTGTTTCCCACTTACTGCTGAGATTTTGTAGTCAGCTTTCTCTTTGGTCCCCTCATTGAGGGCCTTCGAGAATGTAAATGTTTCTTTTAACTTTTTGGGAGCCAGGAGGTTATTCAGTCAGCTTGACATGAAGAGCAAGCTAAACACGCGTTTTTCTCACTGTATGTCTCCTGCCCAACAGGATTCTCATAGCAGTTGATATACTGGAGAGAACGCTTTGGACAAGTGGTTTTAAGTGAATGATCTTAAATACATCTTATCTGATGTACTGCACAGAAATTCCAGCAGATGTTTTTGTCACTTAAATCTAAAATTAACTTCCTGAGTTGTTTTGAAAATTTGGAAGGAAGTTTTTTACATTCACAAACCTTTCCCTTAATCCCAGGGAGTGTGGCAAGGTTGGTAGGCCTCAAGTCAGCTGGCTGTCATTTTTCCGCATGTCTTTACTTGTCCCTGGGATTTTTCCTCGTGGCTTACAGCTGCTTTGTTTCTTCAGTATGTGGGTGTTACATGGAGAAAAGAACAAACTCCCATATCAGGTTTGGCTAATATAGGTAAGGAATATGGTTGAATGGCTGAAACTGAAATCCAGCTTTCAAATCATTAAAAAAATTGCACAGAGGGACAGGTTAACTTTAATAAAAAATGTAAGTTCTAATATCTAAGGAAAGCAATCCTGGCACATACTTTAGCAAAGTGAGTATGTTTTACATGCAGGAGGGCTTACTTAAACACAAATACCTGCTCTGCTAACTACTTTCACTAAAGAATATACAGAAAAAATAAGTAAGTGCTACAAATGAAGATAAGACTGATACCTAGTGGACACTGTCCTCTCTGGGACATTTGTATCAAAGCATCCCCAGAAGTATTTTTAATTTAATTTAATTCAAGATGATCTGTTTAATGAAATGTTTTTGTATCAGTGCGAAACAAGAACAGAGAGTAATACATTGGTGAAGTAAAATAAATCCTCCTAACCCACTCATCCCCTGCACGGGAGCTGAATAAAACAAGTCAGTGTTAGGCTGTTAGCTACTTGCTAACAGAACATAGTTTGTTAACATGAGGAATTCAGGCATATGACCAGCTTTCTGACTGAATAGAGCTGCTTGTGTTTTAAGGAGCATTTTTTCTGAAAATCAAAGCAGCAGCTCTTGCGAAAGTGTTTCAGTAGCAGAGAAGTATGGGAGGTAACAGAGCAAGTAGGGCTACTAAAACGAACAACTTAGCCTGAATAGCTTTTTTTTATTAATTTTTTTTTCTCTTGGCAATGTTCCTGTTTATTAGAAAAGTGGGATGGAAGACACAGCTACAGCCTGTTCACACTCTCCAAAAAGATACTGCTTTAGCTACTTTGAGGGGAGATAAGAACTTCTTGGTTAGGAGGGCAACATGGTATCTTAAAGTTAACTAAACTTGAAATTTAAAAAGTTAATGCAGTTTGTAGGTAATTCTTATCTATTGAAAATTTTTCTCATTGGTAATAGCTTCATGGTCAAAACACAAATTTTAGTGTTGTTGTGGACAAAGGGCTTTGACCTATATTTATGCCTTTCTATAGGTAAATGGAATAATAGTTGAGCTGGCCGGTAGCAGTAAGGAAACTAAACAAAACCTGTGCCTGAATTTTCATAAAGCTGAGAAGTACAGGCTGTATTACACAGCCTAAATGTTGGTCTTGGAAGTATGTTTAAGACTCGCTTCAGGATATGTCAGCCCCCAGTAGAACAAGCAGCTCTGTTTTCTGTTCTTTAATGATGCTGCTTTTTCTGCTGTTTCTAAGGGCTGATTTTAATATAGGCAGTAAATGTCATGGCCCTTCACTGCCAATATACGAGTGAGTAGCAAAAAAAAAAACAAAACCCACTGTTTAACCCTCGGATCTGCTCAGACATAGTGAACATACCTATGTATCTACTCAGAAAGAACTTACCTTTTCTCACAGAGATACAACTAAGTATCTTAGTGGTGCCCTTGTGAAAATACTGTTCTGATAACTGATGTAGAAATTTTCTTCCACTGCTCTTATGCAAAATGAAAGGAATGGTTCTGGTTCTGGTTTTGGAGAAATTCAGGTTTCTGTGCAGGTAGAAGTTTAAAGTGCTTCAAAGTAGCACTGTCATCCCCCCTTGGTTTTTAATTTAAAAATTGGAAAACTGTTACTCTCAAAAAGTGTTTGGGTTTCTTAATTATGGTTACTAATGGAAAACTTTTCTTTCTTCTGTTTTCTTTGTTCCTTTCTACAGAACAAGCTTGCCATCTCCTATGTTTTCCAGAAATGACTTCAGTATCTGGAGTATCTTAAGAAAATGCATTGGAATGGTAGGTAATCAGAAGGCTATGCTACAAGATCTGAAGTGATTTTTTTCCATTTGAGGCCCAAATGAAAACTTGTTGGGGAGAGGGATTTTGAATAATATTATTATTATTATTATTATTCACAATTCAGTAAGGTAAGACTTGGTCGGAGCAATATTCCTTCGGTAAAAGCATTTTCTCTTTATTTTAACCCTTACAGTACTTTGTGGTAGCAAAATTTTTTTACTTTGTGGAAAACCAAACCAAACCAAAAAAGCAATTACTTTGATTTTGCTCTTCTCCATTCCCCTTAATATCTGAGTGTTCCCCTCCATGGTGTTACTGGCCAGATGGTGGCCAGATCAGAGGGTAGCTGTTGGCACCTAATCTGCTTCGAGCTAAAGGTGAATTGAGAAGAGCTCATCTGTTAGATTCTGCCATAGACTGAAAGCACTGACTGCTGCTCAACCTCTGTCAGCCTCTAACAGTAGCCTACAGAAGGGACTGGGTGTGTTTAGTTGCTATGTTTTCTCCTCCTCCCCTTGCTGTAGTTAGAAACAGCACCAAGCAATGAGATGGGGAAACGCTGGGGAATGCCAGCAGCTCCGAGGCTCCTGAGTTGTGAAGCATCTGAGGCTCCTTACAGTGGCTTTAGCGGAAAAGTTATAACCTTAAAATACAAAGAGCGGATTGAAAGCCTTTCTTGCATAAAGTGTATGCAGGAAAAAAAATTGTAAAGATCTCAATTCTGCTTTGCAGAAATTGCTGCACAGAAGTTGCAGTTGGTGTGGGGGGTGGGGGACAACTTGGAGTGGATTGTACCAAAGTATCTCCTCAGGTTGGTCGTGCTAGATGCTGTTGTTACTGGTGAGAACAGGGCTCTTCACTGTGCACATTGCCCTGGTCCTGTTACATGCTTTTAATGGGATACTGCAGGCAGTTTAAAACATTGCTATGTTTTGCATTCAGAGGGTGTGCTTTTTAAAAATAGCAAAGAGAATAAACAGCATCAAAACTGTAGGACTTCTTTTAAATGTTTACTCTTATTACAAAAATTCCTTAATTTCTGGAGTGCAGAATCCCTGTTTTTACCTGCTGTGCTGCCATGTTTCCTGCCCTTTCTTCTCCTCCTCCCCCTGCCTGCCCACCTGCCTCCAGAAAAGATAGTATGTTTAAGTAATTAGATGGCCTATATCTATTTTAAGAGTAATAAATAACTTAGTCTTTAAAAGGGCCCTTAATATTTATTGTTTCATCTCAACTTCTTAATGCATTTGTTGATAGGAAGTTTGTTTGGTTTGATACTTTTTGTTTTAAAAGTAGCCTTAATGCAAACACAGAAGTTTATTAAGCTCATTAGGGATGTACGGGGTTTTTTCCTTTCAGCATTAGCGGAGGCAGGTCAAGCCCATTGCATTAGCGCTAAGAGCATCAGTTATTTTTGTAATAAGCTAGTTACACTTGGGTTACTGCAGGTCAGTGGATCTAATCGTTCGGTTTTTAACGCAAATTGCATTTGCACATCAGGAGTTGTCGAAGATCACAATGCCGGTTATCTTCAATGAGCCACTGAGCTTTCTACAGCGACTTACCGAGTACATGGAGCATACGTACCTCATCCACAAAGCCAGCACGCTTTCCAGCGCGACTGAGCGCATGCAGGTACGTTGGGTGTGGGAATTTAATGCTCGCTCTTGATGAAAGCTTTGGAATTTTTTTGTCACAGATAGTCTCATTATAGGAGGACCTCCTGTAATCCACTACATTGATATTCTCTTATTCATTGACCAGTTTTGCTTATCTCAGAAAATGCTTTGCTTTTCCTAAGGCTTGTGTTCTCAGCTTTTTGATGAAAACTGTTTATTCCCCTGCCTTGCAGACAGAACTTTGCTAAGCTGTTTCAGAAGAATCAGTCTGTAATACCATGACTGCTTTTGATACTTGATAACGACTAAAATCCAGGAGATGAACTGTGTATGTACTCTTCCTCTTTTGAATAGTGTGTTGCTGCATTTGCTGTGTCTGCTGTGGCCTCACAGTGGGAACGCACAGGGAAGCCATTCAACCCGTTGCTTGGGGAAACGTATGAATTGATCAGGTAATGAGCAGAAGATGCGCTGGAGAGTGGTGGTGTGTGTAACTGTTTGATTAGGCTTGTCAGTAGCTTGCAGACTGTTGTTGGGCTTGTAAGATTCTACCTGTTCTCCTAGCAGCTGCTGGAGGCACTTGCAACGTGTGTCAGTGTTCCAGTGAAGGAAGACTACTTAAGTTCAACTCAGAGCTGGAAAATTAAGTTTGCCAAGTTTAAAAGCAAGTTTTATTTACAAAAATTACTTTTTTTCTGAAACCTTGTGATGAAAATATGCGTGGTATGTAAGGGAGGTGTTAGAATTGTGATACTCACTCTATAGTGTCCAGAGTACAAGTAGGCATTGGTAGTCTATGAATATGCAGCTGCACTTAGGGCAGGTTTTTCTCTTGGGTAAGGTTTTGTCTTATATTTATGCAAAAGTTTTAAGAAAGAGGTCACGATCAAAAGTAAACATCTTGGCTGATAACATTTGGTAGTTCTTTTTACCTTTTTACATTATGTCCTCAGTTATTTAGAATGAGGATGTTCTTTGTATTAGTTATCTGTCTTTTTTGTTTTATCCAAGGGTTTTAACTAACTCTTGCACCAAGTACAGCAACTGTGCGTGGGAAAAGAACTGCAATGTCGCTACACTTGATACCTAGATACAAGCTTTTGGTTATCTTTATTTTGCAGAGATGATCTTGGATTTAGACTTCTCTCTGAGCAAGTTAGCCATCATCCACCAATCAGTGCTTTCTATGCTGAAGGTTTAAATAATGATTTTGTGTTTCATGGATCAATTTATCCTAAACTCAAATTCTGGGGCAAGAGCGTGGAAGCGGAACCAAAAGGCACAATGACTTTAGAGCTTCTTGAGTAAGTTGACAAATGATAATTGCATGGTGGCTGTATGCATGATGATTAGCGTGCGTTAGAGTCTCATGGCTTAGGAATGGACATGTCTACTGCCCATATTCTCGTGTTTGATAGTAGGTCACTTTGCAGGGAGGATGGGGTGAGAGGATGAGGAAGTTTTCATAATTTCTCCTGTGTCTATGATCTGCAGGTGCTTGGACATCTGTTCCACTAAGGGTAGCATGCTTGAGTTCTGTTGGCGTTCCACATGTCCTCCTTTGCTGACAGTGACTGCACTGAAGTGGCTGTAGCTATAGGTTAATAAACTTTTTGGACTTCCTGACTTATTGCCATGACCATTTCAAGACTTGGTGTGATTCATAGATGAAGGCTTGTTGCAGGAGTGATATCCAGTACAAAGATAACAGTATTTTAATTTTTATTCCCCTCCCTTAGACACAATGAAGCCTACACATGGACAAATCCCACGTGCTGTGTGCATAACATTATTGTGGGCAAACTTTGGATTGAGCAGTATGGAAATGTGGAAATAACTAACCATAAGTAAGTGAAGATTGTGAGTGCTTTCACTTGCTGCAAGTTTGAAGATGAAAAGCATTTGAAAGTAATTAGTGCCGCCTTTTTCTGCCCTTAGAACTGGTGAGAAATGTGTACTAAGCTTCAAGCCCTGCGGCCTCTTTGGGAAGGAGTTGCACAAAGTTGAAGGCTATATTCAGGACAAAAGGTAACAGCTTCATTTTCATAGGAAACAAGCGGCTGCCCTCTCTTTCTGATGGGAGCTGTAGAACTTTAATGTAGTCTGCCAAGGGCATGAGCCTGTGACAGCAGGGTTATGAATTGTGCAACACCCATAATAGAGTTCCAAGAGTTGCTCTCCAAGGTTCTTCTCTCAGATATTTTTGTCTGAAATGATGAAATAAATCTCTTTAAGCTCCTTTTGTAAACTTAGTCCTTTTTTGACAGCAAAAAGAAACTTTGTGCGCTGTATGGGAAGTGGACTGAGTGTTTGTACAGTGTTGACCCAGCTACATTCGAAGCTTACAAAAAAAATGACAAGAAAAATACAGAAGAGAAGAAAAGCAGTAAACAGGTATTAATCACATAAAGAGGCAGTATCTCAAAAGCCTGATAAGACAGTTATATATCTTAGTAGCATTTAGTAGCATTAAGATTTTTTTTTTTCATTTAGTCATTCTTTCCTAGTAGAATACAAAATGCATTGGAAGAATGCCAGCATTATAGGATAAAATGCTTTCTCTTGCAAGGATTTGTATTCAAACTTCCCAAAACTTGGAGTGATCTAAATACTAGGTGGTTCATTACCTGCCTCTTCTGCCCGTGACACATGGAGGAAATAGCATATCCACTAGTTGGACCATGTTTCTGATCGTATATGGTAACATATTCTAATAGGAAGATTTGGACTTCTAGAGGCAGGGTCGACTAGTTTCTCATCTTGATAGAAGAGCCTATTTTCCAGCTTTTACAAGGGATTTTTGTATTGCTTTTATTAAATTTTCACAACTGTAGAAATGCTTTCTTTGATTCCTCCACTTTTTTTTTTTCTTTTTTTTCTTCTGGGGAAAATAAAGTGGGAAATCCAGATTTCCAGTCAGCAGTGTGCTTTTTAAGGTGAATGGCAATAACATACAGCTTGATGAAGAACAATCATTCACACCGTATCTTAAAACAGGGGTTGCTCCTCTTAGGTGACTGAAGCCTGATTTTTTTTTTTTGTTATTTTGGGCTGTTGGTAGCTTTTATAGAGACACAAAACTCTGAAAGCAGTTGTTCCTATGTAGGTTCATATTGTTGCTGTATTTGAGGTTGCTCCAAGTGCTTGTCACCAGGAGAGTGCTGAAGCACTGGGGATTACCGCTTCTCCAGTCTGACCCTGTGGGCTCCAGGGAGAGGTGCAGAGAAAAACATATCCTTTGTCTTTGTTCAGCTGCCGCTTTGCATGTGCCAGCACGGCTTAAGATGATCCTTGCTTTTCATTTCAAAATGAAGCATCCTATTGCATAAAGCTCAAGGTGTGATGTTGCTCTGACTCTAGAAAACGGTGCCTTTTCTAGTCATTTAACAGAACGATTTGTGTACAGAACTGAAAGTTTTGTAACGGACACTATAATCAGGTAGTCTCTGTTGAATGTGGATTCCCACTGCCCCCTTGTGTTTGAGGAGTCGGTATTGTTTATAGGTTTTGAGCATCTAAGTGAGCCAAGTCTGATGTATTACGTTCAGATGGGGTTTGTTCCTTCATGGTAGTGAAGGATTCATTCAGGCATGAAAGTATATGGCCTTTGAAACTTCTCCTCATTAAAATTTTCAGGTTTGTTTAGTTGTTTTCCAGCTATTGCTGTGTGTTGCATTGCTAATGAAGAATCACTCTGTCTTCCTTTAGGGGACCTGCTTTGAATGCAAGTCCTCTTCAAATTGCCCTACATTTTCCCTGAACCTTTTTTGATTTTTATAGGGTTAAAACTTAAGGGAAAATATTTTTTTCAGGGAGCCAGAAAAGCCTTCATGTATGCAAAGATGATATTTTATCGACATCAGAAGAGTTCCAGTAGACCTGGGGTTAGACTAGGCTGATTCTGCTTCAGATGAACTAGAGCCTTTTTTAATCAAAATAAGCATTTTGTGCAGAATTTTCAGTGCACATATGCGGAAGAGCATGATGTAAGGCAGCAGCAACTGGCCTCACAGGTGTCTCATTTACAGACACCAGAGGTCTTGCTTTGGCAGAGTCTGTTACTACCCTACTAGCAGTATACTGAAAGGTCGAGTAGTGCTGAGCATGAAATGTGGATTGGTGTGGCAAGAATACATGAAAACCCACTTTACCTAGTTCTTTGTAATTTTTATGACATTTTTAAGACTATGTATACAACAAGGCACAAATTGCAGTGTGTATGCCTGTAAAAGTTGTTTTGGACTTTGCCAGTCTGGTATCAAAGTGTCTTAGTTTTGATATAAGGATATCTTTCTGGTCTGTTCTGCTTCAAAATCATGATTTCTGAAGGACTGATTGATGTCCTTCAAAGGAGATAATGGCAGGTTGCCAACACAGTTCAAATGTTGTCAACTGAAAGCCCTGTTTTTCTTCCTAATAGCTGAGGGGCTGAACTTGGTCTGCACGTTGTTCTGCTTACTTGACAACCTGTTTATTATTAAAAGTGCTGTACCAAAGTGTTCCACAGTGAAGTAGTCTTAATTCCTAATTTTCTTGGAGACATAACACATAAATCATCTCAGAATGACAACGGAGTCCAGTTTGGGTACCGCTTTTTTTTTTCACTAAAAGATCAATCTGTATTATCTGATGCCACTATCAGACAGCAAAGCTTACTAGAAGCAGGATTAAAGCTGTTGCATGTAGCCAACGTATTTAAAGCATTAGTTGCTTTTAAGTTCAGCTTTACTCTCCAGTGGTCTTTGAAATTTGCTGCTGTTTTTAGCTGTAATGGTGACACCAAGTTTTCTTGGGAGAGATGTATTCATTAAACTAGATATGAAGGGGGAAGGGGAGATAATGGGGCCTGTTAGCAATAAGCCCAATGGAAGCATGCCAGGGCGTGAAGGATGGTGGACTAGAGAGGACTCTTGCCTTGCCATTTTATTTGAGAGAAGAGATAGATATTTAGAAGTCATGGAAGCACTTGAGAAGGGTCAGATAGGAAATGGGGCCCACACTCACAAAAAGGTGTTGGAATCATTAGCTCATCTGAAGTGCATCTATACCAATGCACACAGTATGAGCAACAAACGGGGAGCATGAAGCCATGATGCACCAGGAAAACTATGGCATAGTGGCTATCACAGAAACGTGGTGGGATGCCTCACATGACTGGAGTGCCACAATCGATGGCTACAAGCTCTTCAGGAGGGATAGACAGGGAAGGAGAAGTGGTGGAGTGGTCCTGTATGTTAGAGAATGCTATGAGAGCTCCGAAATCAAGTAGAGTGATGACAGGGTTGAGAGTGTTTGGATTAGGTTAAGGGCCAATAAAGCTGATATCGTCGTGGGAGTCTGCTACAGACCTCCCAACCAAAGCAGTGAGGTGGACAAAGCTTTCTATAAGCAGTTGGGAGAAATCTCACAGTCACTTGCTGTTGTTCTTGTGGGGGACTTTAACCTCCCAGATATCTGCTGGGAATACAACACAGCACAGAGGGAACAATCCAAGAGTCTCCTGGAATGTGTGGAGGATAACTTCCTCACACAGCTGGTAAGTGAGCTGACCAGGGAAGGTGCCCTCCTGGACCTGCTTCCTGTGAACAGGGAAGAACTTGTAGAGGAAGTAAAGGTTGGAGGCCATCTAGGGCACAGTGATCATGAGATGATTGAGTTTTCGATCCTTGGAGAAACAAGGAGAGGGGTTAGTAAAACTGCCACCTAAGACTTCTGGAGGGCAAACTTTGACCTGTTCAGAAGAATGATTGACAAAGTCCCTTGGGAGGCTGCCCTGAAGGATATAGGAGTCCAGGAAGGCTAGACATACTTCAGGAGAGAAGTCTATTTTGCCAGTTACCCAGCCCAGCACAAAGAACGCCGCCATTACCAGGAGACAGATACATAAGCAGATATAGATTTTATTATCTATCCCCATGGGGTGCAGAAATGATATTACATGTCATTACAGTAACAGAAGAGATAAACCCACTCACGTGGGTGATATAACAAAAGGAAAAGCACACTTAACTACAAACTCAGTAACAGAAGGGAAAAGGAACCAGGTGATCACCTCAACAATCGAGGGGGAAGCCAACCATACCCCATAGATTGTACCCCCGTACTCAGCAGAGTATTGTGTCCAGTTTTGGGCACCTCAATACAAGAGATATCAAGGTGCTGGAGCGAGTGCAGAGGAGGGCAATGAAGCTGGTGAAGGGCCTGGAGAACAGATCTTATGAAGAGCGACTGAAGGAGCTGGGACTGTTTAGTTTGAGGAAGAGGAGGCTAAGGGAAGACCTCATCACTCTCTACAGCTACCTGAAAGGACATTGTGGAGAGGTCTTTTCTCACAGATAATTAGTGGTAGAACAAGAGGGAAGGGCTTCAAGCTGCAACAGGGTAGTTTTAGACTGGACATTAGGAAAAAAATTTTCACAGAAAAAGTAATCAGATCCTGGAATAGGCTGCCCAGGGAGGTGGTTGAGTCACCATCCCTGGATGTGTTTAAGGGTCGTTTAGATGTGGTGTTGG
>JAVSBS010018331.1:0-44579 GCA_033124195.1 Coracias cyanogaster | reverse complement strand
GTTGAGTCACCATCCCTGGAGGTGTTTAAGGGTCATTTAGATGTGGTGTTGGGGGATATGGTTTAGGGGAGAACTTTGTAGAGAAGGGCTGATGGTTGGACTTGATGATCCCAAGGGTCCTTTCCAACCTGATTGTCTAGCTGGCTTTAATTCAGTATTGTAACATATGCTTGTGTGGCAGAATTAATGTCAGCAGCACTGGAACCAGCTGCTGTAAAACTGTGTAAAAAGGTTGATGGCTTAGAACGAGTTCAGATCACATCTACACTGTGGCCACCATTATTCTCTACTGCCCTCATAACCCTGGGAGGAGTTTTTCCCTTTCTGGGGAAAAAAACATTTCACAGTGCTGTGGCTCCAGCTGCCTCGGGCTGTATATTTTAGCCTTCACAGGATGCTCTTCCTGGAAGGAGCTAAGCCGGGATATTCATTTAACCTTTGCAGTTTTCCATTTCAGTAGTGTAGTGGTCAATGGAAAGGAAGGTTCCTCTGAGCAAAGAGCAGTAGTGTAGGACGTTCTGTTTTGCACCGACTGAAGGCAGCATTTGCGTTATGTCCTGAAAGTTCTTTGGTGTGGAGGGATGAGGAATGTGATTTTTGTATTCTTTAATGAAGCGGTAATGGGAGTTAACTATCAGGCACGAAAACGCTTGTGTTTGAAGAAATGGGACATCTCTGTGGTGGAAAAATTTACATTTCTTAATGTTTGAACATCCAGATTGTGTCTGTGAAGATGTTGATGCGAGAAACTGTTGGTGGTTTTTCACTGGGAGGGAACTGGGAGTATGTGTGCTATGTTAACACTGCTGTCCTTCTTGATAAGCATCTAGAAAAGTTTCTCTGCTGCTGAAATTATTTATTTTTGCTCAAGGAAATAATTTCATATAAGTTCCAGTGCTGGAATGAATGAATGTAAATGGTTTATGACTCCAAAGAACTTTTCTTTGTGTGCTGTATTTAGGTGGGCAATGCTGAGGAGCCGGATGAGATGCCGTTGCCAGATTCTGAGAGCGTGTCTGTTATCCCTGGAAGTACTTTGCTGTGGAAGATAACTCCAAGACCTCCAAATTCAGCACAGGTCAGCTATGCTCTGCTTACTGAAAGTGTGTGCTGCCCTGCTATTCTCTGTTCAGCACAAAGCAAATCCATTTGTTGCCTTTTGTCAAGTCGGGATTTGTCTGTTTATTGCAACAAACTTTCCTGCTGCAATTGTAACTCGATAACGTGGGGTTGGAGGGATAACTGCCACGGGCATGACTTCAGAGTTAGTGGAACTTCTCTGGAAAATGGGATGCTTTAAGTAGCCAGAAAAAGGGGGACTTTCCCCAGCTCTTCTCTCCACCCTGCTTACCTTGGAGAAATCTCTTCTGAAGGGCTTTCTGGCAGGCATTTCCTAGGAGATGCTAACGAAGCCTGTGTAGCGTGAAGGACGGTAGAGCCGGAGAGCCAGTAGACTGAACACAAGGGTATTTTTGCAGCTGGAAGGATAAAGAATTGGAACAAGAAAAGGTGTTGTCAGTGGGTCAAGGGGGAAATATCTCAACAGGGATAGGAAAGATATCAGTAGGACTGCAAAAGGAGATCAGAGAGAAATAACGCACAGAGTAATTGGATGCTGGCCTGCTTAAACAGAAATGCCAAGGATCACCTACACTCTGCCTGACGGTGCGATTTTGCTGGTACCTTGAGTATTCCTATCTTGAGTGATTAAATAACAAAAAAGCACTTGCGTGTTTGTTTTTAGACAGCAGCTTTCTTATGTATTAAGACTAGCAGCTAGAGTCATCATAAAGCCACCTTTTATCATTCTCTCTGGATTTCAGATGTATAATTTTACCAGCTTTGCTATGGCTTTGAATGAGCTGGACAAAGAAATGGAGAGTGTCATTCCCAAAACTGACTGCCGGCTACGACCAGATATTAGAGCCATGGAAAATGGAGAAATAGGTAATTACAGTTATCGGCAAAGGTGTTCTTATTTTTTGTTAAAACTGAAGGACTGGGAAAAAAGTGAATTCCACGTTCAAGTTTTAAGATGAACTGTTAGGGTAAGTAGCTACCTATAAAGATGCATTCCTTTATGCTGCAAGACAAGTAACTCTTTAATACAGCCTCCTGCAGTTTGTGGTATGCTTCTAGTGGAAAGTATGTCACCCACCTGTTTGGGATGCAGTTAATTTTCTTCATAGAAGCCCATCTACAATGGGTTACGACACTGGTAGATAAGGAAGGAGCAACTGACGTCATCTACCTGGACTTGTGCTGAGCATTTGACACTGTCCCGCATGACATCCTTGTCCCCAAGAGACATTGATTTGACAGATGAACCACTCAGTGGATAAGCAATTGGATGGATGGTCACACTCAAAAAGAGTTGTGGTCAGTGGTTCAATGTCCAAGTGGAGACCAGTGAGAAGTGGCATTTGTCAGGTCAGTATGGGGACCAGGACTATTTAACATCTTTGTCAGCAATGTTGACGGTGGGATTGAGCGCACGCTCAGCAAGTTTGCCGATGACACCAAACTGTGTGATACAGTTGACACGCTGAACGGAAGGGATGAGAGACCTCAGTAGGCTTGAGAGGTGAGCCCATGCAAACATCATTAAGTTCAACAAGGCCAATTTCAAGTCTTGCACCTGGATCAGGGCAGTCCCAAGCAAGAATACAGACTGGTTGATGAGTAGGTTGAGAGCGGCCCTGCAGAGAAGGTCTTAGATGTATTGGTGGATGAAAAAATGGTCATGAGCCAGTAATGTGTGCTCACAGCCCTGAAGGTCAACTGTATTCTGGGCTGCATCAGAAATTGTGACCAAGGGAGGAGATTATCCCCCTCTGCACCACTCTCATGAGACCTCACCTGGAGTACTCCATTCAGCTCTGGGCCTCCAGCATAAGACAGACATGGACCCATTAGAGTGGATCCAGAGGAGGGTTGTGAAGACGATCAGGGGGCTGGAACACCTCCCCTATGAGGATAGGCTGAGAGTTGGGGTTGTTCAGCCTGGAGAAGAGACGGCCCTGGAGAAGAGATGGCTCTGAGGAGACCTTACAGTGATCTTCTAGTACATAAAGGGGGCCTACAGTGACTGTTTATTGGGGGGCGTTGTGATAGGATGAGGGGTGATTCTTTCAAATAGAGAGGGTAGAGTCAGGTTAGGTATAAAAAAGAAATCCTTTATTGTAAGGGTGGTGAGACACACTGGAACAGGTTGCCCAGAGAAGTTGTGGATGCCCCATCCCTGGAAGTGTTCAAGGCCTCGTTGGATGGGGCTTTGAGCAATACCTTCTAGTGCAAGGTGTCTCTGCCCATGGCAGGAGGCTTGGAACTAGATGATCTTTGAGGTCTCTTCCAGCCCAAACCATTCTGTGATTCTGTGCTATATGGTGCTGTGCTTTAGATTCGTGACCAAAACTATTGATTAATCGGATCAGTGTTTTAGCTATTGTTGAACATTTGCAGTGTTAAGGCCTTCTGTTTCTGGGGTTGGCAAGAGGTTCAAAGGGGACACAGCTGCAACAGCTGAGCCAAACTGACCAAAGAGAAATATTCTGTACTATATAACGTCATGCTCAGCAATAAATTGTGTGTATCAAGGAGAAGTAGCTGTTGCTTGGAGACTGGTTGGATACAGGTCTGCTGGTGGAAGATAGTGATTTCATCACTTTTTCCTTTTTTTTTTTTTTTTTTTCCTTTCCCTTCACTTGTTAAACTGTATTTACCTTGACCCATGACTTTTTTGCTTTTGCTCTTTGATTCTCTCCCTTAACCTACAGGGGTGGATGGGAGTGAACAAGTGGCTTGTGGATGCTTAGTTGCTGACCAGGAACCACCACACCACCTACTTGCTTATGTTCTTCCATATAAGCAAGAATCTTAAACTTCACGATACTATGCTTTTTATTTAGCTTTAGGCCCTCTGCTGTGCTCCATAGTAAAGCCCTATAATTGGAAACTATTCTGAGATAATCTTTGACCATTGAAAGGAAGCAGTTGTGAACTTCCCGGTTTTGTTTCCATCACCCTGATGCAAAAGGAATTGTTATGATGTGCCAGTTCTAAGAAATGCATTCTCAACTATTTAAGTGAAACTGCAGGCCAAAAATCTACAGTTGATGCAAAATTATTCTTCACTGGTAGTTGAACACTCCTATTGTCCTAGAATAGTGAATTAAATACATCATGAGACTTCCAGTGAGTAGAAAGTGTGCTTTTTAGAAACCTCATAGAGATTGTTACTGTAGGTGCCACAGAGCGAAGTCTTTCAGTCTTCTGACATTTGACTTGTGTTAAATATAGCTTGGAACAGCCTTCCCCTGGCCCTCTTCTGCTCCTTTTCTTTGACATTTTGCATATTAAAGCAGGATGACCAGCTTTGTAGACTATAAGCATGGGGGCTTTTGCTTTCTCAGGATTGCCAAGTGATTGTGGTAAGTCATAGAATTGTTTATGTTGGAAAAGACCGTTAAGATCATCAAGTCCAACTGTTAACCTGGCACAGTCACATCCACCACCAAACTGCACCACATCTGCATGTCTTTTAAATACCTCCAGGGATGGTGGACTCAGACCCTTCTCTGGGCAGCCTGTTCCAGTGCTTAACAACCCTTTCAGTGAAGAGTCTTCTCCTAATACCCAATCTCAAACTCCCCTGGTGTAACTTGAGGTCATTTACTCTGATCCTATCACTTGGGAGGACAGACCAACCCCCACCTCGCTACAACTTCCTTTCAGGTAATTGTAGAGCACAATAAGGTCACTCCTGAGCCTCCTTTTTTCCAGATTAAATAACTTGTTTCAGCCACTCCTCATAAGACTTGTGCTTTAAACCCTTCACCAGCTTCCTTGCCCTTCCCTGGACACGCTCTAGCACCTCAATGTCTGTCTTGTAGTGAGGAGCCAAAAACTGAACAGAGTACTAAAGATGCAGCCTCACCAGTGCTGGGTACAGAGGTACAGTCACTCCCCTAGTCCTGCTGGCCACACTTACTTTTTATGCAGGTCAAGGTGCTGCTGGCCTTCTTGGCCACCTGGGCACATTGCTGGCTCATACTCAGCTGGCTGTCAGCCAACACCTCCAGGTCCTTTTCAGCTGAGCAGCTTTCCAGCTACTCTTCCCGAAGTCTGTAGTGTTGCATGGGGTGGTTGTGACCCAAGTGCAGGACCTGATACTTGGCTTTGTTGAACCTCATACCTTGACCCATTGATCCAGCCTGTCCAGGTCCCTCTGTAGAGCAGAAGGCTCAAGCCAGATTAACAGTCCTGCCCAACGTGGTGTCATCTGCAAACTTGCTGAAAGTGCCCTTGATCCCCTCATCCAGATAATTGATAAAGATATGAAAGAGAACTGGCCTCAATACTGAGCCATGGGGAACACCACTTGTGACTGGCCACCAACTGGATTTAACTCCATTCACCATCACGCCAGCCATCCAGCCAGTTATTTTACCCAGCAAAGCGTACACCCATCCAAGCCATGACCCTGGAGGACACCGTGGGAAACAGCATCAAAGGCTGTATTAAAGTCTAGGTAGACAACATCCACAACCTTTCCCTTGTCCACTAAGCAGGTTACCTTGTCATAGAAGGAGATCAGGTTAGTCAAACAGGACCCACCTTTCATAAACCCATGCTGACTGAATCTGATCACCTGGTTGTCCTGTATGTGCCACATGATGGCACTCAAGATGCTCTGCTCCATAACCTTCCCTTCAAGTCAGGCACTGAGGTCAGACTGACAGGCCTGTAATTCCCCAGATCTTCCTTCCAGCCCTTCTTGTAGATGGGGCATCACATTTGCTAATCTCCAGTCAACTGGAACTTCCTCTGTTAGCCAGCACTGCTGATAAATTATGGCAGGTGGCTTGGTGAGCACATCCGCCAGCTCCTTCAGTACTCTCGGGTGTAACCCATCTAGCTCCATAGGCTTGTGTATGTCTAAGTGGTGTAGCAAGTCACTAGTCATTTCCCCTTGGATTATAGGGGCTTCATTCACAAAACCTCTTGTTTCACCTACGTCATAGGACAATGTGACTGCTTCTGATAAATAGTTTGAGATCTAGGCATGAAAAACAGTGACACAGGCATAATACAGTAGAGTTGTACTTCTGTATTATTCTTGGAAGCTGATAACCACTTCTTTGAGGCTTTTTAAAAAAAACAGATCAGTGAATTCCCACAAAAAGTTTCTCTTGCAGGCAGGATGGATGTACTTGGTTCACAGCATCTCCAGTAATTTGAGTGTCTGAACTTGAACTGCAGATAACTGTGCTAACTAGCAATAGACCATATTCCTTGACTATACTCACAGTGTAAAGCTTGTCTAGCAGATAGACAGTGTGTTAGTAGCTGGCAGGGTTACTGGGAATGGCTGTTGTAGTCTTCCAAAAATTATTCTTTTAACTTCTTCTCAGATATTTATGAAATACTTTTTGAAGATTCAGACATGAAAGAGATCGCTCTTCATTTATATGCTTCTTAGTCTGACTGACTCCTCAGACCTTCTGAGCATCCTTTCTGACAGAGAGAAGCAACGGTTCTGCTTGTTTAGGACCATGACCTGTGCCACCTTAGTGTGTTAACAAAAAAATGAAGAGATGCTGCAGAGAGACAATTTCTTGTGACTTGGAAATGAATATTCCAAACCCCTGTGGATCAGGAGCTAGGCACTAGTAACAACCTACCCCAAACCTTACCAAGAAGTGAGTGGCCAGATTTCTGAAATAAATCCAGGATATCTTCATCAGTTTCTCTACTGAAATAAATTCCAGGTATACCACCTCCCCTAGTTCACACTTGCTGTCACATAACCATACTTTCAGGGTCCTCAGGACATGGAGAAACATGTATTTAGCAATCTTAAAGACTGGAATTCCACTGGCTGATCTTGTGCCACAGCTGCTCTTAGACTATAAAGGCTTTGCTCTTACACCCAGAAGCTTTTTTGTGTTATGTAGAAGGCTTTTTAGATTGACTTCTACTATTTCCCTTATTTAGTGGGTCAGATGGAGTAATGTTGCTGTCTTATATTACACTTCAATGTGTTCTGTATTGATATTTGTGTATTTTTATTCCTTCAAGATTTAGCTAGTGAAGAAAAGAAGAGGCTAGAAGAAAAACAAAGGACAGCCCGCAAAAATCGTTCAAAGTCAGAGGAAGACTGGAAGACAAGGTGCTTGCCTGTGTGTGTGTGTAGTTATATAAAGGTTTTGAACATTAAGTGTAACTGCCAGTCCATGCTGGTGATGTGCAGTGTGTCAGCATGAAGAGCTGACATCTTCAGGTTTGATAGTGCCATGGTTGTATTTGCAGATCCGGTCCCTGCAGGCTGTAGTGCTTCCAGAGGGAAGCATCAGACTTGGTCTCACTTCCTTCTCTCCCACTGCTTCCACACCCCTATTCAATTACAAACTGGGTTGTCTTTTCCAAGTGCCTCTAGGTTCTGACAGGGAAAAGATGTTGCTGATAGCTGCAAGGCCTGTTGTTGCTGATTGGTTTAGAATAGCCTTATATTTGCATGCTTGACTAAGGAGAGGAGGAAATGGTTCCTCGGTGAACTCAACGGCTTAGTGCTGTCTTCTTACTGACTCCTCAGGTCAGTTGCTCTGTGCTGACAATACCAAAGTCAGTTCCAAAGTCGGTGAAATGACCTGATCTCCTGGATATCCAAGTCATTGTTTCTTTTCTGAAAGAGTTACTGACTACAAAAGTTAGAAAAGCTAAGGGAGAAATTAGCTTACAAGGGGTGGTGGGGTTTACTATAAGATGAGAGGGATCCCTTGGGAGCTCTTACAAGCTGAGTAGAAACTGAAAACAAACCCAAGTGAATCTAGCCTGATCAGACATGGTTTATTTAAAGATATAGTAGTAAATTGGTGGTCTTGTCACAGGAAAAAAAGGTAGGGCTAAACTCTCTTCCCTGTTAATAACACTCAGATGCTGTGGACTAATAGAATCATTTAGGTTCGAAAAGACCTCTAGGATCATCCCAACATCTCCCTGTCCCCTAGACCATGTCTTGAAGTGCCACATTACTAATTTTTTGATTGATCTTTAAAATGTCTGTTTGTAACTATAAATCACTTTTTTTTTTTTTTTTGTCAAATGAAGTCACGAATCATCCCAGAGTCCCAGGTTTGGACATGTCTGCCTTTTTCTTTTTGCCGTGCCTGCTCTCTTGAAGTGTTTGGGTTTGTTTGCCCCGGGACTGGTGGAAAATAACATCTTTGTAATGCTTCCAAGTGAATGTGTTAAGTGCTGGACAGCCTTGCACCTCCCTCTTCCCTTCCTGAATTCAGGGTGGTTCTAGCTCTCAGCAAAAGTTCTCAAAGCAAGGCTTTGAGATTTACACTGTATTACTGCAGGTGCCTGCCGTCGCTGCAGGGACAGCTAAAGCTCCTGAGGTTGGTAGTGGAAATGGGGGCACTGCCAGGAGCAACTCTGAGCAGTGTTCTTCGGGGTGTATAATTAGTGCAGACACCACTCAACAGGTTCTTCAGTTGCTGTTGTGCAGGTACTGCAAATATCCTGGAATACCTGGATACAGCAAATACCTGGAATATCCTGACGGATAAAGTTCTATACTCGTTTTTCAGGATGCTTCTAAAGCTTTTGCAGAAAATTCCTAGTGTCTGATCTCTTTAGTAGAAGTACCAAGTGTGACTGCCTCCAAAGGATGACCTTACAAAGTGTGGAGGAGAAGTTGTGCTTTGGTGATGGGGGGTGGGGAGGAGAGTGTGATGTGAAGGGAGACTCGCTGCCTCCCAGAAGGTCCGCTGTAGCTCTTCATCTGCAGTGTAATATAATTGCAGTAGCTACGTGAGCTTTCTGTGCTACTTTGTCTAGTAGAGTTCCTTCATTGTAAGGCAGTTCTCCAAAGTGCTTAGTGTTTTGGTTTAGGTTTTGTTTTTTTCAGATTATCTTGAATCCACCTTAGAAGTGGGATCTTGGTGTTTCTGAAGCGATTAGTGTTGAACACTTAATGTTTTAAAGGCAGCCAGTAGTCTTGAGTAAAAGACTAATTCAGTTCTGAAACACAGCAGTGGTCTGTTGCTGAAAATCAGTCCTCTCCTTCCCTCCTCACTTACCTGGCTAGATTATCTGATTGCTTTAGGTCTCCTGTGTCTCTCAAATTTAGTTTTTCCCCTTATTGAAGTAGGTGGTCTCTAGAGGAGGGGCATTTTGTCTTGACCTGTACAAGCGTTGAAGACACGCTAGTGAGGTGGTAGAATTCCTTAATGTGAGAGATGAGGTGATGGTGCCTACAGCCCGGCCTTGCAGCAAGCCTTGGCTTTGTGCTCTGGAGCCAGCTGTGGCTCACCTGGGAACTAGAGGCAGGGCTACCTGCACCAGCCAGTTACTTGGGAAGAGCTGACACCTGTATGGAGGTGATGCAGCAGTGAACCATGTGCGGTACCAAGGGGATATGACTTCTGTTGACTTCAGTTTGCTTAAGCAGGACAGCAGGAGAACCACTGAAGTGTTCAACTGTTGGTTTACCACCATGAAGACAGTACAAGGCATTTCTTCCAATACGCGTCTAGAATCTTTAGAGCCAAGCAAGACTTGCCTACCAGCTGCCCTGCTTTGTAATGTGACACCGCAATACTGGTAGTCTTTGTGCTTTTGCTTTTTAAAGAAATCAAGTCATATTTGGTCCAAATGTGCTCTCATGTCTGTTTTGAAACCTTACGGTGCCCTAGAAGGGAAGAGCACAACGCATGATTTACGTAAGCAAGCGTATTCGCCACAGTGAGGTGTGTAAAGGAAGAACTGGCTTTGGTGGCCAGCGAGGAGGTGAAAGGAAGCTGTGGAGTGCGTTAACCACAGAAACAGCTTCCAGAAAGCTGGCTTGTGCCATAAACATGGCTTGGCAAATATACAAGAAGTTTAAAAGCTAGAGATATGTGCAGATTGACTGGGCCCAGACAAAGTGGTGTTCAGCAATGGGCTGCAGGATTGCCAGAAGAGTGTGAGAAGAGGAAGGAGGACAAACCTTTGTGCCGTGGTCATTTGTCAGGGTCGTACTCACCCCTGGGGGACACCTGCCAGTACTACGGCCTTGTTCATGCTCCTTACTTTACAGATCCATAGGCTCCCACCAAAAGGCTGTGTACACATGCAGATGTGAAGCTGTGTGTGTGTATGTGCAGATTAGGTAGGAGGGGAGAGGGAAGGAAAGAAAGAAGGTGCCAAACTCACTTCAGTGTTTCTACCAACAACCATCTTAGCAAAAGCCTGCAAGTAACTTCAGGCTGATGGGATCAGCTTTCTGGGCGTTCAGATTAGCCCCCCGCGCTAACAGTGTGGTGCTACTGTTGTAATAGTGCTATTAAGTTGTAATAAGTCAGGACTTTTCCTGCAGCCTGTGTGTGATGTTTAATCTAGACCAAGGGTAGCTGGCACAGCTGTTCTGAGTTAAGTGCATTGCAAAACAAGGCTTTAAAAAACAAGGGGAAATGTAGGTCCTGGGGAAATGTTTCTCTCTTTTCAGGACTGCAGTGCGTGTGGTTTTTACATGTCTTGCAAAACCTGTTACTGCTTATGCATGCTAAAATTACTGTTCACAACTGCTTTGGAGTAAAACTGCCTGGCCTTTTTTATGTAATAATCTTAACTGCTTCAAGTGACAAAATACTGGTGTCAGCAGTTTCACCTAGGAGACATTTCAGCAGTGTGGTGAATGGGGAGATGTAGCTACTGAACACGACTTTAAATTCACGTATGAATTTAAAACCAAGAGGGCTCCTGCTGTCACAGCAACTACTTTGAACAATGCTGAAGATGCAGCAAAGCAGTTCTGAACTTCTATAAAAGTGTTAATGGCTTCACTAACAAGCTGTACATTTCTTTGCAGATGGTTCCACCAAGGCCCAAATCCCTACACTGGTACACAGGACTGGCTTTATTCTGGCAACTACTGGGACAGAAACTACTGTAACTTGCCTGATATTTATTAAAATGCAATAAGGAGCCTGTGAATGATACAAATAAGTCTTAATCTGTTTTAATGTTTTCTCTTGTTTTACTTATCTCCTGAAAAAAAAGACATGTTATCAAACAGAATATTCAGCATCTCCACACTAAATCTGGTGGTACAGGATCTGCAGTCCCAGAGGTGGGAGAATAATTTTTCTGGCTGAGGGTGGGTCCTGTGTGGGCACAGTCAGTCACCATGGTTTTGAGCTCCTGTGTTTGCTGAATACACCTATATTAGGTCGTGGTGTATGAGGAATAGAACACCTTTGGCTGTTCTGTGAATACTTTCTTTCATAGCTAACACTGGCACAAATAAAACTGATTTTATTTATGGTGACATGGGAATGTTTAAAAGCACACAGTAATTGCAGTATTCTGTTCTTAAATGAAGGAGGGTGTGTCACTTTTATAAATAGGTAATTTTTCATAAAGTGACTTTTATTTTACGAAAGTAACTCCCTTGAACCCTGAGCTCTGGTCAGAGATTCAGGAAGTGTTCCTGTCTCTGAAGCATTAATGCAGTTGTTTAAGCTGGTCACATTACTCAGAGGTATTTATTCAATGTTTTGTGCAGTGTGTTTTGACTTTTTCATTTCTTTTGCTACCAACATTATGGTTTAAGGAATTAAGAGCCATTTAACTATCCACAGATTTGCTCTGAACTGCACACTAGGAACAGGTTTTAAAATCTGTTTAATGCACTGGAAGTTACGGTGCCCAGCAGCGCTGCAGAAAGACAACCTACTAATCAGTGCAGGACCTGGTGCACCGTGGTGGGGGACGGGACCTGGGTGTGTATGCGCAGCCTCCCGGGAGGAAGGCTTGTGTATTTCAAAGCGAGTCCAGCATCTCCAGGAGGCCTCCTGTACATGGCTGCTTCGCCCCGTTTCAGTGGGGTGCACTCAGAGGGTACGTTTATACTGAACTGTGTTCAGAGCTTCTAGAGGGCAAGCTGCTCTTTGTACAATATTTTAACTGCTGTCTGCAGGTTAGTGTTAATGGAATAATTTAATTGCTACCAAATAAAGGCTTCAAAACTTGCATCTAGTCTGAAGTGAGTAGTGTTGGACAGTGCTGACCCCTTCTGAGCAAGTCTGCTGCAAAAGCTGCTGCAGCCAAGGCATACGGTGTGCTTCAGGAACCTCTCTTCCCCTAGGCGGGAGCAGTCTGCTCAGCGGGCGGTGGGATGGCTGGACAGATGAGAGCTTCCTCCTTGAGTAGGCATTGAGGCTGCAGCTCCAGCCTGGAGGGTGGACTACGGAAACCCTGAATAGGGCAAGGAGATGCTTTCTATTATTATTCTGTGCACTACTAGAATTACCACAGTAGTAATGCTGAGATATTTGCATAGGTAAGGAAAAGCCTTTTCTTTGGCAGTCTTTGAAAGGAGAGTTCGGTTTCTCACAGTAGATGCAGAAAATGGAATACCTGCACTGTCGCTTGGAACCTTCATCTCTGCACTCAAGCAGCAGCATTTCTCTGGCCAGCATTTCTTTCAAGTCTGTCTTAATAGCTTTGCAACTTCAGGTGGGATGCTGTAGAAGTGGTCTCGCTGTTGGGTAAGTGCTTCAGCAGGTCACTCAGCACTAGTGCTACGAGGAACAAGTCATTGCATAGCATCACAAAGGTGGAAAAGACCTCTTAAGAGGATCAGCCCAACGCTACCATGACCACTCGACCATGTCCAGAAGTGCCCTGTCTTACATGATTTTGACCACCTCCAGAGATGGTGACTTCGCCACTTCCCCGGGCAGCCTGTTCCAGTGCTTAATCACTCTTTTCGTAAAGAAACTTTTCCTAATATGCCATCTAAATCTCCCCTGGCACAAGCTGAAGCCATTTCCTTGTCCTATCCCTAGTTACTTGGGTGAAGAGACCAACACTCACCTCTTCAACCGCCTTTAAGTTGAGTTCCTTCTGGCCCACTCAGGTTAAAGAGGAGAAAACCTTCACACAAAATCGCTTTTCTCCTTTTGTTTTTCTCCTCTTCTAAGCAATTAATATTTTTTTTTTCTCTACACCTATTCCTAGAATGTGGCATATTTAAGTGACCATAGCTGTAGTTGTGAAACCTCTAAAGCAAAAGAAAGGTATTTTACATAACCCTTCCTCAAAGCATAACCTCAGTTTTCCACACTCTGCCTATTACACATATGCTAAAAGCTGAGGCTGCAAGCGTAAAGACACATAGAAATGCACCATTAAAAACTTGGTTAGACTAAGACTAGGTCAAGCCTAGTCCTACTATTTGCAATATGTAACAAGCAGAGGAAGGTATTAGGTCTGTTACCTATGACCAGTAGTTAAAATAAGGTTTAAGACCAGTAGTTAATTCCAAAGAGGGTTTAATTAATCTTTCAGTAGTAAACCACTAGAGCAAGAGCTCTGCTTTGGGAATGGGGCCTGAGGTAATGGTGATCTATCCCATAGTACCATAACTTTTTGCAAGAGCATTTCTAGCTGTGTGCTGATCAACAGCCGGTGAGCAGCTGAGAACACGGCGGGTGCACGGCTTAGCTGCAGGGTTAGAACTGGGGCTTGCCGTACTGGTTTCCTCACCAGCGGGACTGGGACTGGAACTGCAGTGAATCTCCTCTCCTGTACCTCGCTTGCAGAGCCAGCGTGGCTAGGAATAGGTTTCCAGTCCTGTGTGTTCTGAACGTTAGAGCCCACGAAAATAAAAGGTGGAGCGTTTCTCCTCTTGCTTTTTTCTTGCATCACCTAAATTGGAGCAGACACTTGTGACAGCTGACCGCGCTCTTGATCCTCCCCCCTGGAACGACTGACGGTTGCCTGGGAAAAAGGAACTCGTGCTGGCAATGGTGTAGGGAGGGTGGTGATTTTTAAACTCAGTCAGTTAGGCAATAAAGGGTCCACACATGAGAAGCTGGTGGTGGCGGTCTTTCTTCACTTGATGCTACAAAGATAAGAGTGCTGATATCAGGAACAGTGAATTCCAGTCATACTGTGAATTCTTAGGTCTCAAACAAACATACCTGCACTTGGCAAAAGCAAGTGTGTTAGAGAAGGGAGCCAGGTCAGCAGATGCTGTTTGGTACGTGGCTGACTTGCAGCCTAGAAAAAGTAAAAACGGTTTATGGTCAGAGCAGAGGATCTTCTAGGTGAGCATTTATCCAGTATTTCTGAAACTGGTTTGTTGAACTCCCAAAAGCCTTTGTGTTTGTTTTCTTCCAGGGCTGGCATATGAGATCCTTCAGGGCAGGAGTAACAGCAGCAGGGCTGCACAGCCCCAGGGCACACGTATTACATTTCAGGTCTCTAACACCTGCTTAAAAAAAAAAAAAAAAAGGTTTGTTTTTGAGCAAGACCCTTTGGCATCAGTGGGCACCTTCCCATCACTCTTCTCTGCGTGTTTGCCCAGGAGCCCTGTCTGAAGCTAGCCCCAGCTCTTGGAACAGACGCAGTGAGCTCAGACACATGTAGGGGGGGCCAAGCAGACAGCGCTGGTACAGCGCATTTCTCAGAAGTCCCGCCTGCCCTGCTGTGCGCTGACCTAGGTGCTTTTCCACTTAATGACCGATGACGAAGCTGTAGAGCTGGAAGCTAAACCAGAAGGATGACACAAGGGCTCAAATATTCTTACCTGACAAGACGTAAACTTGCTCAGCTGATTCTTGGGCTGTGGATGCCATTTGCTCAGGATGGCACACTAAATCATCGTATCCTATATGAGCCATATCATCATATGAGCCGTAATTGTCTCATTACACCAACGCTGTGCTATAACCAGTGAGTGAGGGAACAGATTTGTTGCAGAAAGGCACAGCCTGCAGTAGATCTTTAGGAACATGCGATGGTGATGGTTCTTCCCCCAAGAGGTCCTCAGAAGCTTGCTTTACATCAATTGTTGCCACCTCAGCCTGGCTGGCTGAAGGCCCTAGTTCTCCAGCTATGGAGGACTGACTCCACACTCCTCCTTGTGACCTAACAGCCTCTACAGCAGCCTCAGCTGCTGGGACAGCAGAAGCATCTTCAGCAGCACTTTCTACTGCTGTAAATTCATTCTCCGAGGTCTGAGAGTCTTCAGGAAGAGTCTGCACGCTGGTTGCCACGTCCCTCCCAGAATAAAAAGAATCAGTCTTACCTAGCACAGGGGCTGCAAGCTGTGCAGGCTCAGCTGGGACACGTACCAGTTCAGGTGATCAAGGGAGGAAGCTCCATCGGATCCAGGGCGACTTTGCTTTCTGCAAGGGACCTGGCAGTTGATGGGTGTTCAGTTACTTCGGAGCTATATTGAATATCCGGTTCTTCGAGGAGCTGGTCTTCCTCTGTGTCAGTAACCTTGTCCCTATGCTTGGGCACCCCAGAAAACAAGAGTATTTGTGACCTCCAACATCTTATTTTCCAGTCCCTCATTCCCATTTTCTGCAAGGTAAAAAGCACATAATGGCAACACATGAGAAACTGTTTCCATTTAAAGAAGAGTAATTTCAAACCCAAGTGAATTAGATGCTTTAGGGCACATTTATGAGGCTTCCCAGGTTGCAGAAATGGACTAATTTAAGGGGGGGGACCCTGCTTGCCCATCAAGAAGGGGAAAGAAGATTCAGAGAGCAGTGGTACCACTTCAGAACTGAGGATGCTTTAACTGTATTCCTGCAGGGATGGCTGCGCTCTTACCTACTGCCCACAAACACTGCCACACTTCCGAGTTAAAGGATGAAACCTTTTACATTACACATATCTGATAAGACAGCTAGAAGACCACGGCTCCTCTTTGCAACACCTCAGACCTGTCTGGATCCATACAAGTTCTTTTAGATGCAGACTGTGCCAGTTTAGCTTCCTGAAGAATCTTGATTAGCTGACCTGACAGATACCCAAGTGAAGAACAGGGAGAGACATGAACAAGGTTTACAGTGAAAAATGGCTTCTAGATTCATGACCAAGAGAGTACTCATGGGGTTAAAAGTGTTCCGTTAGATGGTTAATAAAACCCTCAGCTTTGGGAAAAAACAACAAACCTGGTCTGGTTCCTATCACGGTTAACAAGCACTGGCCAGTGCGTAAAACCAACACAGTAGCAAAGAGAAGTCTTTGAGGCCTCATTACAGCTCAGCACTGCGCTCTTTCTGTGCCTGAGCTGCAATCATGGCAGGATGAGACACTATGAGCACAGCATAACCAAGGGGACGGCAGAGCTACAGCCCCTCTGAAAAACCATTTTTCTGCCTGCCATCTCCAGCCAACACAGACCCATTTATAATCCAGTATCGGGCGATGCCACAGGAAAGAAAGGCTCCCTTGCAGCAACACAAACCGGCTTCTCCTTACTGGTGCACAAGCAGTCCCAGAACCCGTGCGGGCACCATGGGCAGGAGACTCCAGAGGAAACCCTGCGCGAGCTTGAAATGGAATTTCTCTCTGCAGCCCCTTTCATAACACCGGCACATGACCACACAGGAGGCGCTGGATGATGCAGAAAGAGCAGGTCTCCTTGTTAGGCTTAATTTTCACCAGAAGTTGTGAGGGAGCCACAGCCAGGACAGACACCTGTCCTGCCACGTCCGCTTGCTCCAGCCATGCTCGCGTCCTGGCCTGCCATGCTCCCTCAGTCCAAGCCCGGTCCCAGCTGGTTTTCGTGCTGCCTGCGCTCACGGTCTGTGCACTTTCTCTCTCTTGTTCTGCCTGTTGTCTCCTTCCTGTCACTGCTGTTGGTCTGACTGTTGCTTTTGCGTTGCTGTATTAAATACTCGTTAACCTGCAGGGTTTGTATTTTCCTCCCGCTTCCCTTCCCATCCAGGGGTGGGGGCGCAGCAGCCACGTGGTGCTCGGTCCTGGCAGGGGCTAAACCACCACAGTAGGGCACAAGAGGGACCTGTCCTGGAGCGCGGTGACCACTGCAGGGGTCAGGTCACAATCACATCAGCAAATCACTGACAGCCGCTCTGAAAACTGTCTGGCAAAGTCCCCAGTGACTAGAAAACCACAAATATTGCACCAATTTTTTAAAAAGGTAGTAAGGAGGACTCTGGGAACAACTGACCACTGTGCCTGGTAAGACCATGGTACAGCTCCTCCTGGAAGATACATTGAAACACATGGAATCCAGAGAGATTGATTAAAGACAAGCAGCACAGCTTCGTCAGGGGCAAATTGTGCCTGACTAATCGAGTGTCCTTCCTATGATGGAGCAACTGCATCAGTGAACACAGGAAGAGCTACAGATGCCATCTACCTGCACTTCTGTAAGGCCTTTGATGCTATCCCCAAGAACATTCTGGCCACTAAATGGGTGAGAGAGAGTTTTGATGGATAGACTATTTGATGGATAAGGAACTGGCTGGATGGCTGCATCCAAAGAGTTCCAGTGAAGGACTCAATATGAACAACTCAATGTCCAAGTGGAAACCAGTAATAAGTGGTATCTCTCAAGGGTCCCTGCTGGGACAGAGTTGGACTGAGTGCACCCTCAGCAAGTCTGCAGATGACACTAAGATGAGTGGTGCCGTTCATTCACAAGAGGGATGGGATGCCAACCAGAGGGACCTGGACAGGCTTGAGGAGTGGACCCATGTGAACATTAAGTTCAACAAGGCCAAGTTGGCTCAATCCCCAATATCAATACAGACTGGAGAAGGAACGGATTGAGAGTAGCCCTGCAGAGAAGGACCTGGGGATTCTGGTGGATGAAAAAATAGGCATGAGCCTGCAAGGTGTGCTCACAGCCCAGGCGGCCAGCTGTATCCTGGGGTGCATCAATAGAAGCATGGCCAGCAGGCTGAGGGAGGTGATTCTGCCCCTCTACTCCACTCTGGTGAGACCTCACCTGGAATCTAGCTCTGGAGCCCTCAACACAGGAAAGGCATAGCCTTGTTGGAGAGGATCCAGGAGGGCCACAAAGATGATCAGGGGGCTGGAACACCCCTCCTATGAGGAAAGGCTGAGAGGGTTGGGGTTGTTCAGCCTGGAGAAGAGAATGCTCCAGGGAGACGTTACTGTGGCCTCTCTGTACTTAAAGGGGGCTTTTAAGAAAGACGGTGTCTTTTTACTAAGGTCTACACTGACAGGATAAGGGGCAAGAACTTGAAACTGGAAGAGTGTATATTTGGGTAACAGGATTTTTTTTTAACAGTGAGAGTGGTGAGACCCTGGAACATGTAGGTTGCCTGGAGAAGTCATGGTTGCCCCATCCCTCAAAGTGCTCAAGGTCAGGGTGGATGGGGCTTTGAGCAACCTGATCCAGTGGATCCATGGCAGAAGGGCTGAAATTGGATGATCTTTGAGGTCCCTTCCAACTCAAACCATCCTGTCATTCCAAGATTATGCACAATTGCTGTGTGGTATCACTAATGCAGTATTAGCAAACGCACAAAAACTCAGCCTTCAGCAAAGCTTTTCAGTCACACTGCAACATCCACCAGTTGCTTATACAAGAAGAAAACTGCGTCAAGTGCTGAAATCCATGGTGCTTTTTTATAGGACATCCTAAAGTAGGAGTAAGACAGTACTTTCTGTCCATAGCTGGGGCTTCTCTTCATTGCTGTGATTACCTCAGGGCACAGCTCTCAAACTACAGACCACGGCTGTCTGAAGCGCTGCCTGGTTCCAGGGTTACTTGGAACCCAGCGTAGGTGGCTTTTTTGAATAAAGGGGATATTTGAAGCTTCTGATGCTTACAGTAACCAGGTGATAGAGACCCAAACCAGTGAGGCAGATAGAAACAGGCTGTGGGCTACACAGTACACCCACACCACTGCTCCCACACAGTCTTCAGGTGGCACCATGTATTCCAGCCCTTGGAACAGCGGAAAACTCCCAGCACTTCCCAAAGGAATTAGCATCCCGCAGAACAAAATCACCTTTTTACAAACATATACAATATCTATTTACAAAGAATGGATAAATGTAAAGTTGGAATCTGCTTAAGGGATCATAAATTGCACTGCAGTATCTTTAAGTGACCAAAGCCATACCCAGGCTCTCCTCTATACTCAAGGAAAAACCAGAGCATCCCAGGGGACTAAGTCTTCCCATGTTAAATAGAAACAAGCACTTTGCAAAGATGCCTTTTCAATAGCCCAGAGCCTAAGTGCCTCTTTCACCTGATTAGGTACTAATGGGATGCATCCATTCAGATTGAAACATTGTCTTAATATCTTATAACAACAAACAGTGACTATCTTACCCCTAATGAACTCAGTTTTCAACCAGTTCTGTTAGATCCAGATTTAGATGCCCTGAAAACAGAAGGAGAAATTATGCTGGAGTGGAATAGCACTTTCTAATAACTCAGCTCTTCAGGTAAGCACTGGTAGGAACAAACCTTTTTGAAAGCCAACGAGCTCTTGGAAATAGAGCACAAAAACACTCAGCAATGTCCTCCGGGTTGCTTTCTACAGCATCCCCTCAAGCAGGGTTGTGAGGCCTGTGAACAATCAGCCTGACCTTTGAAGACTGCAACTTTGCCCACTCAAGTTGTCTTACTGACCTCCCATCTGTACAAACAGGACATCTTGGCTAAGCATCTGCCTCACCCGTGTGAAGTGATCACCACTGACATCCTGATCACAGCTGCTCATCCCTCGCCATGTCACCAAAGAACCCTCCTCCACTCCTTCTCAAACATTCATCTAACTTCAGGGTCATTTGCAGTGACCAAACCCCTCTCTCCCGCTCTGGACCTTTAGGCAGCAGGAGGCAGGGTCAGAGAGCCAGCCAACTAGGGAACCATGACGTGAATTTAAACCCACGTCCTTAATTCCCCTATTTAAAAGATGAAACCCCATCAGAGCAGCCCCTGGTGAGCCACAAAAGCCATTGGTATTCAAGCAGCTTGCAGCACATTTCTTCCTCCCCTATCCCCTCCAGCACTTGCTCTCTCCTGCTCCTGGCCCCCCCTGCACCCCCCAGCCAGGAGGACACGATGTCACCGTGTCAGCACCTCGGGTCCGGTGCTGCAGTGTTACCGTTTGTTGGTCAGAATCCACACCGGATGGAATGGGAGGCGAAACACAGGATTAAAACGCACCCTTGCGCAGGCAGAGTGCTGCGCGGCTGGGTGATGCTCCTGCTCACCTGTGAGAGCTTTCCTCCTGCAGTGAACACCTCGCCACACACGAACCAGTGCATTTAATGGATGTGACTGCTTGAGCACAACTCTGTTTAAAACCCTTTCAGTAATATATTGCAAGAGCAAAGTACCGTGTTGTGGCCGCTGTTGGTTAGGCCAGTGTAAGCGTTGTGAGAAGGCGGCAGAGCCCCCCTGGCCGCTGCCTGTCCGCAGCGCTGGCACCCAGGGGTCGCTGCCTCTTCTCCCTTCCCACACCACCGCAGAGCCGGTTCCTGCCGCGGGCTTGCCTTCAAGCGTGTAACTGGCTGAACGCGCACCCCAGGCAGAACCCTCTGAAAAAGTGTTTTGCCTCTGCTGAAACAAGTTTTCCTCAGCGGCAGCAGGCAGCTGAACCAGACGTTTCTTTCCCACCAGAGCGCAACTTCGTGCTGTCCTGGAGTAGAGCCTGCCCTCTGAAGACAGGTGACACACAACACCCAAGGGATTCCAACGGATTGCAAACATGTCTTAGCACTACCAAGCACGGGAGAAGCAATGTTCTGTGGTGACCTGCAGCAGCAGCTCCGAGCAAACAGCGGGGGACTGTAACCTCTTCAGCCGTGGCAGCTACACCCCAAGAGGAACGAGCTCATTCCTTAACACCGTTCTTCTCATACCTTATGATTGCAATGGCAAAACTTGAAACAAACCTCAGCGGCCTTAGGGATACCTCTTGCTTTCCCGTACAGGTTTTCAGTGGTTACACAGATCATTTTCTGTTCTCATAAACACAAAAAAGGTGACTGTACAGTGCCATGTTTTCAAGGTTACCATTAACAGCTTTTCTGAGGATCATGAAGACAGGAAAATCAAGGGGAGAAGCCATGATCAGAAGTCTGCTTGTGGGATAAAAACGCCACCAACAATGCTACAGATCACTCTTCATCAAAGTTGGAAAATCATCACCTACCTACCTGCTCTTGCATTCCTGGATGTCTGCATCACTACAAAAACCACTGGAAATTCCAGCAGAACTGAACATTTAAGACACTGTCAGGTTAGTTCATTGAGAAGTACGTTAATGGACCCCAAAATGCTTCTTCCATAAAAGAGTCCTTAGAAAGTATTTTCTCATTAACAAAACTTCTCACAATAGCTTATCAGTCCTGGAGAGTGACAACACAGACAATAATATTGAAAATGTTAAATATGAATATGCTATGACTTAGAAAATTAAGAACAGCTTTCCTACAGAAAGAATAAGATATTTCAAAAATATTTATGAGGACCAGAAAATGCACCATTTCTGGAGTTGAGACAGTAACCTGACGTCTAGATTTCTGTATGAAGAACATAGAGAAACTAAAGGACTTCACAAGCATTAAACATACCTGCGTGCAGAAGCAGTATGTGTTTACTTTGAAACCATCCTCAATAAATACAGAGCAGAAAATACCTTGTACATTTGCTTCTTTTGAAAACTTTCAAAATTCTAGCCTGCAAAGCTCTGCACAGCAAAAGCTTCCAAGATGTTTAAGAACAGACGTCATAAACCACAGAAAAATTATTGGAGGTAACAGAAGCATAAACCTTAAATATTTTAAAAGGCTTCAGTTCCTAACAGAGAAGTCTTTCTGAAACCTAAAAAGAGCTACAGGAAAAAAATGTGTCTGGAAACTAATTCACTGTGCTGGAATTTGAATGTTGGTTTTGGGAGCCATTTATCGTAAATCTACCACATGAATTGTACTAAAACATGCTGCCCTTTGGACCCAAACTGAGGAGCCACTTGCCCAACTCAAAGTAGTTACCTTGTCCTACCATCCTTTGCCCCATCTGCAGAAGTAACAGCTTCTAGACAGAAGAAGATAAAGAAGACAGAAGTTCAGCAAATCAAGATCCAAGATAAGCCTTATTTTTCTGCCAAAAAAAAGATCAGGTCAGTCATGACTTAGGTTAGTGAATGTGTGCATTTTTGTTTTGTTGGGGTTTTGTTGTTGTGGTGGTGGTTTTTGTGGGTTTGGGTTTTTCCTTTTTGGGGGGGAGGGTTTGTTTTGTTCTGTTTTGTTTTTTTTTTCCTTGAAAACACTTTCAAACCTCCAGCTAAATGCGCAGAATGCAGCTTGCATTTTTTGCAAGCACCATCTTTTTCTCTCCCTGCCACAGACTTCAACAGAATTCTAAGCGGAGGTTTGCATTCATATACAAAAATCTCCAGGAAAACCTTCTTGCTTTACCTACCAAAGGTGAAAATTACTGGTTTTATTTCAGATATCTTTATGCATATCTCCCTGATTGTCTTCCCTTTCACCGCGGCCTTTACTACAAGCAGTACAACTATCCTTTTTCAATACACTAAAAATAGTGCATTTTGTGAAAGACTAGGAAACATTCATTACATAACTGGTTTTGCTTGGCAAAAGTCTGACAATTTCTCTCTCCCTCCCTTCCCCTTTCAAATATTCAACTTAAACAAGCTTTTTTTTTTCTTCTCCCTCCCTCTCAAGCGCGTCACCTGGGAGCCCTTCTGGGCATCTCCTCTAGGTAAGTGCAGCTTACCAAAAGATGACCGAAAACCACTGAGGAGCAGCCAGGTCTGCTGGGTTTAACAGGTTACTTGATTGGAACACCACGATGAAAGAGGTCACATCAAAAGATAAACAGCATTTTGGAAAAAGAACAATGAAAAAATTAGCAGTAATAATAAGACAATTGAACATGAACTCGCTGTGGCTAAAATACACTGGTGGTTAAAACACGGGGGCTAAACAGGGCATTAAAATCTTGGGTAATTAAGCAAAAAGATTCTGAGCAGAAGTAGGGAGGCAATATGCAACTCTAATATGCACCTGCCATGGTAACCTGCTGGGTCCAGATGTACATTTTAAAAAGTGGTCAAAAGAGAAATAATTTAATATTTAACTCTGGAAAGCCTGCATTGATTTGAATTTCTTACTGTCTTGTAAGAAACAGGTGGGGTAGGGGAGTGAGGCAGGGAGCAGGAAGGTAACTTTTTGCCATCTAACAACAACGGCACATTTTTATAAACGGTTTAATTAAAGACATTTGAAGTTCAGAGATAATACGGATTTGCAATACTGTAACAAAGTTGGGCCTTTTGTAAAAGAACCCAATCATTTTTGCAGTGCATCTTGTACACTGGCTGATTTCATACAAGAATTTGCTTTAGCATACGAGTATTCCATATAGACACAGGTAACTCAGTGCAGAAACTGCAGGTTCTCACGCTTCCTGAATCTCTATATAGAACACCGTATTTTAATTGTTCTTGGGTCAAAACCATGAACCAGAACTGAAGCTTGCCTGTATATTTCCATACTCTGTAAGTCAACATTTTCAGACAACAGTAGTTTTTAAGCAGTATCTTCTAGCTCACCTCAAAACACTAGAATGAAGGACAACATTGTACAAGCATCTACTCAAACTGTAGTTTGTAGAGAAAAAATTCCCTGTCCTGACTATTTTCTAAACTCCTAATTCACAGAATGTGTCATACAGCTCCTTCCTGACGAAGGCCTGGAGTCAATACACCCATACTCCTCACCATCCGTGTTCCAGGCTGCCTGCAGGTGCCCTGTCGAGCCAAGTACAGGCGTGCTGGAGAGATGCCACTGCCTGCCCAACTGCCGTAGCCAAGTATACATTTACTTCTTAATATTGTTTTCAATAATACTTGTCTGCAATTGTATAATTTTTCATGAAGGGATTGCTACCACTGTTGTTATCTCATAATGATGACTGGGAAGGGAATTTGAGTATTGTTTGCTCCAAGAACCCTGCTCTCACTGCACCCATAGGTTCAGGTAGCATGCCTGCAACACTAGGTACAGCCCTGCACAAACCTAACACTTGTTCCTGTTCAAACTTCGTTATAGAGCAATTTTTAAATATGAGTACAATCATTGGAAAGGCAATCAGACTGCTGCAAATTGAAAAGCAATTCCATACAACATTTGGGCAACTTTATTTAAGAATAACACATAACTAGAATATGAAACAAGCATTCACAGTCAAAGAGAGAAGAAATTAAAGTGCTTGCTTTAGAGTAAACTAGAAACATTTTTCAAAAGCATAGAAATAAAACAAATACAACTGTGTGTGGTTCTTTAATGAAGAAAAAGTAAATTTGAGGTCTTAAAAATACATCTTAAACCTTGTTCACTCTATGGTTGATCTCAACATGACACATGTAACTCACTTTCTAAACCAAGAGATTATAATTACACTGGAAGAACAAAGGCTGAGGTAATTGCTGACTAGAAAACTTTGTTACATAGTCATTTGACATCCCAGAAGTTTTCCCAATACTTGATACCGTCTTGTCCAGGAGATCACCAATTAAAAGACAAATTCAAGGAGCAAGGGAACAAAACTCACATCCACATTTCTTTGAATTTTACTCAGAAATATAAAAGTGCAAGTTCTGTAAATTAACATTTACAGTACATCACAATAAATATGCCACCTTGTGACATCTAAAAATTCTAGTTATTTGAAATGAGTCATATTAAGATAAAAACGGCATCACCATCAACAAAAATACCTGACCCAGTAAAGATAGTTTTAACATATTAACTAGCAAGATGCATATTCCATTATTGCTATTAGACCATGCCTCCGAGTGCCAAAGTATAAAAATGTATCAGTTTACACAAAATACAGCTGAAATTTCTCATCACAGGCACAATCTAACATAAAAAAATAATTTTGACATTTACAATGTAGGAGATTCTCCTATGAGGTGAGGAAAAAAAATTACAGAAACAGTTCTATTTCAGTGATGATTCATCAAATCCACAGAAAAGCTACAATTTGCACAGAGTTAAACTGTTATATGAACATACAGCGTCTTTCCATATGTACTCCAGGCCTTTTAGTAAATTTATTACAATTCGATAGCTACTTCCAAGTATGTGGACCCTAGATATCATGCAGGTGTTTTGTGTCCTGAACAGCCTAGTCTCACGTTACATTTAAGCAGTGTATTTAAAAGGAACTTGTTGGTAACTGTACTGTTTCTAGCTATATACCCAAAACAGACTGTATCTCCAATTGCAGAACACTGGAAGTCAGACAGGACAACATAAGATTTCAAGTACATTAAAGCCCATTTTTTAAATCCTTATTTGAATTCTAAGTAGTCACTATATATACAATGTACTGTTTTCAAGTCTTGACTTGATATTACTGTCAAATGGGAATTTAAAAAAGCGTACTATCTGCAACGCATTTAGTTCATAGAAAAATAAAACAAGAGTCTCTCCTCTCCTTCAGGAACTGAAACAGAAGTGTTTAACTGCTCTAGGAATGCCTTTCATAGGAGGAACTGTGTATTTCTAGAGAGAAATAAAACTGCCTCAGATGCTTCACCTGGCCTACCAAACAGGCTATTGCTTTTCTCCTCCATGTCAGTCTTGCTTTAGATGGAACATCAAAAGCAAATCAATGAAGGTTAGATATGGGCAAGGTCCAAAACTCTGGCAAGCTATTCTACAAAGAGGTAAGGGAAAAGAAAAAAAAAAAGTTTAAGCTAAGGAACTGTTTAAGGCAACCTGACCAAAGTAAGGATAAGGCTTTTGGATAATTATTTCCAAGGATATCCAGTTTTCTTAGCTTTGCAAAGTAACATAATTCAACTAACTTTCTGGTCAGACTTCCATTCATAAGCTTCTTCAAAAATATTTACCTTCCTAGAATGTGATATTAATTGAATATGTAAGTCATAAAGAGATACTACATATTACAGACAAAACTAATAAAAGCTACAGATAAGCACACAGATGGCCAAGTATTAAAAATTATATCATCATGATAAAAGTTTTAAGCTCTCAGAGGTATTTCAATATCTTAATACCATGGGTCTGGAATACCATATAGAGACTTAGGATATTGTAGTATTTGCTTAACTATCAAAGTAGATTTTTGGTTTTGTGTTTTGTTTGGTGGTTTGTTTATTGTTTCTTTTAATACCTTTAATCATAGAATCATTATGGTTGGAAAGGACCTCCAGGATCATCAAGTCCAACCTTCAAGCTGACCTTTAAAGGTCACTGCTATAAAGATTCAGCAGCTTGAATGAAAAATATTAAAGATTATTGTATCTGGCCTGTGTATTTTAACATAATATTCAGAATACTAGGACCAGACATGAGAACTGCCCACACTGTAATTGCATGTCAAACAAAGTATTTGTCTGGAATGCACGAGAATCAAGAGACCTCAAGTACTGACACAATTTACATCACAAATATGAGCTTGGTTCAGAGGGAAGGAATGAAGAATGGAAGGGGATGAGACGTTTAAAATTCACACAGTAGTCATCATGAAGTCACTGACATGACGCTGAAGTTTAGTAAGATCTACTTTTTGTGGCTGAACAGTTTTCCTCCTCCTGTATATTGGCTAATGCTTGGGGAAAAAAAGCAGCTTTCTGACCATTCCCAACTTCAACATCTACAGCATTTACTTTTATTGTATTATTCTAATCATAACAGAAGCAGTCCTGTTCGCGTATTTTACATCTAGATCTATTTTAAAAGGTAAAAATCCCACCTGCCAATATTGTAGAAGTCATGTGTGCTTATTTAGGTTCACCCACACAGTTACAAGCAATTGTGTTCAGCTTGCTTTAAAGAGAATAAAAACTGAAGAGTTAAAAAAAACACAAGGACACTTAACCTTCTTCCCGGTTGATTTAGTTACAGTTGTAATTTTTCACTACACCATAGCAACTCTGACCATACTAGGAAAGTGTCTCTGGCACAAGTGGTTTTCAGAAGAAAAAAGCTGGTCTTCCCAACAGCTTTTTCTTCTGCTTCATCTTAAAGTGCAGAAACTGTGGGAAAGGATAACAGGACTTCCTGTCTGTCACTGTGGAACTACTTCCCTTAGAGAGGCTAAGGCTGCGTGTATGCGGACGTGCAATCTGTTCTCAAAGTCATAGCCAGTAAATTCCTCCTGGGAGCGGGTGGAGGGGAAGGGGGGGTGGGGAAAACAAACCAAACAACATTATTAGCCTCTTTCACAACATAATTTTACTACTAACATTAAAGAAGTCATGTCACAATACAGATTGAAGAAAAGAGGTGAACTTGAGATTGCATGTTGCAATATCCTTGCATTACCCAAAGTAATGGAATTATTATAGAAATTCCAAGTTAGTGAAGAGAGCAGAAAGTTTTTATTTCCAACATGCTGTTTGGATCCTGTCTAGTTGGAATAGGCCCTAAGAATTTCCACGAGTTGAAAAGCTCTAGAATATCCCAACATGTCCAAGGCAGGAACCAGGTGGAATAGACAAGTAGACAGTTGTCATTTTCAAACTTTCTGTAGCCAAATCTTAGTTGAAAAACTTGGCAAGGTTCTAACACTCCAGGAGAGGTCACCTCTGTGCTACAACACAGAGTATTTAAGTATCTATGTAACATATACATAAATGTATACCTTAAACATTTATGTATACCTACATGATAGTGTTGTAGATTGTAAGTAAGGGACAGCAACACTTAACATTCACTCCCTCTGCCCCAAGCCCCCCAAAACACAAGCTCTCAAATGCCCTCATCTCAGTAATATAAATTTGAAAGTGTCTTAGTTTTTACCTTGGCTTGGAGAAGTAAGGTTTTGCCTCTTGGCACAGTCTAGAAAAAGACAAACATTGCGTTAGAAATGCATCACAAATGTTACAGAAAATACCTTAAGAATATGGCCTGGTCAGTCCAGAATAGCAACTCTATCTTGAAAACAAGGTACCAAGCAGGCCAAACACACTCAAATTACGAAACTAGAAATACTAATGAGGCTCCCAAGAAACGCAGTATTACATATTTCTAGTCTTCTACAGAAAAGGAGAAATTACAGCTTTAAATGCAAGTTGCTACTGATGATGGCGAGCTACAACAATGCACAGGGAACAAATGAGGCTACAGATAAATGACTAATTGATCAGTAGAGCAACTTTTGTTCTTCACCAGTTACTGGATTTTGAACATTAAAAGTTGCTTCAGAAATCTCAATTTAAGGAAAAAATAGATGCATTCGCAGATTAATATTTAGTACAGAAAACCTCATGTTTTATTTCTTATCATACAGCACATTTTCATTTTTAGCCTTACAAACAAATAATCAACTGCCTGGTTAGAGACAGAAAAACTAAGTTTTCCAATATATCAGAATATGAACATATGTATTTTTATTGGCTAAGTTACATACAATGTCTCAGACATCCACAAAAAAAATCTACAAATTTCTTGATGTAACCACATTAAAGAACATTAACGTTTAAAATAACAGAGACTATTCAGATGACATGGTAAATCAATCATGCAATTATGAGTAATTTTAAAGCAAAGTAAATTTAATAACAGCATGCTTTTTATACTAAAACGTATATGCAGATCTGTATCTGTTGCTAAGGTCTTTAATATGCTCAGCCCCTCAGGTAAATATGATGTATAAAATCCTATTCCCTTCACTTTTGTAACATTATAGAGCTCTTGCATGACACCTCAGCTAGTCAATGGAATTTTCTATAGCATCCACTCTATTCTAGCTCTTGCTTTTTCCCTTACCCCATTCCCACCTTATTCAAGTCCAGCATCATTTACCTCCTCATTGTCTGAGTGCCATGAGAGGGAGTTTCCTGCATGTCCTTCACATACTAAGCACTACCATAGCTTCTCAGTACAGCTACAAACCCAGGCTGGGTCAGTCCTCAAACATCCAATATGAAGCACATTTGGTTACAGTGTGCACTCTGTGGTAGCCTCCCCCATGGGCAAAAGCAGGGCTGCCAAGGAGGTTTGGCCCTTCAGGGCGACTAACTGGCACCTCAGGGCCTAGACCCTCAGCCTGTTTTGTCAGGGCTTGTCCCCTCCACCAATCAGAATGACCACAGTGTGTCCTCGACTAGGGTATACATGGAGCCCCACCTAAGAACCAGTTGAGTTGGTTCTTCACAGAGCAGCAGGCCTAGCAGTTGGGCCCTCATCCTGGACACACTGTCCAAGGATACTTCTACGAAGTAAACAGAACCTCAAGCCCCACCCCCTTTGGTGAGTGATACTTTGGGCACTCTTGTGTGGGAGGCTTCCTTTTTGGGTGAGTGCATGCCCATTTTGGCTCATCTTTCCTTAAGGATCAGGAATTAGTTGTGTAGTGTATTCCCAACAGACATGTGAACTTGTACTCTGTCAAAAGGAGTGCTGGGCAACTTCAGTTGCAATAAGCCCCCATTTTGGATAGCTGCCGCTGTCTGTTTTGTGGGTGACACTATTGGCATAGTCGGCAGGATGTTATTACGGAGGCACAACTGTGCAGCTTCTCCCCTAGGTGTAAAAAGGGTGAGGAAGAAGTAGTCCGATCCCATAGTGGTCATTGAAAAGCTGCACCAAAATCCTTTAAGGTTTTGGAGTCGTGCAGATAAAGGGTCTATGTATGCCACCCTAGATGCCTGTCTAGTCCAGGCACAGGATCATTCTGAAATGTTAGAACTCCAAAGCATGTTATTTGGAGAGAGAATTGAAAAGGGAAAAGGAGCAGACATGTTTGTTGATTGAGCTTGTGCTGGTCGGATGACACAGAAAGACCCTGATGAAAATAGTCTTGATGAAATGCAGGAAAAAGAGGTGTGACCTGTTATTAAAACAGAGGCACATATAGGACCACTTGGCAGAAACCCTGGAACTACTACTATACTACACTACTGTCCATACTAGCCCCTGGTTGGGATCCAAGTTCAATGAGCTCCAGGACAGGTTTTCACACGAGCTGGGTGAAACCAAGACAGAGTATTTATGGAGAGTCTCTTTAACCGGGGGCAATCTGATATTGCTGAATGATAAGGCAGCAGGATTTTGGAGTCCCTGGGTGTTTCTGAGTGATGGGCTACTGGGTGACCAGTCAATCACATCCCAAGTGGCCTACTGGGCTGGGAGTGTGCACCCTACAGAAAGGGGAGAGCCAGTGATTATCCGGGTAGAAGGATTGTTGGAGATGGCGCTAGGAGTACAAAAGGCTGCCTGTATACAGGCGATGTATGAGCGAGGGCGGTACAGGACACGGGCTGCTGCACCAGTGGACCCTGACCACCTCAGACTGCTCATTAGAGGGCTACCGGACACTTTGAAGATACATATCCAGGCTCTCAAAGAAAGGATTCAAGAGGGCCGCAGAACGTAGCCAGCAAAACTCTCAGAATCTGCCCACACATATGATGACCTGGGCAGAAATATGCCATGTGACATGTTCATTTTATTGTTAGAGAAAGACATCACTAATGGTCAGGAACCTTAGCAACTGCCCTGAAGAATTTCACTGGAGTCTCAGGCTCTGTTTTTATGTGAAGAAAAAAAAACAAACAGTAACAACAAAACAAGTCACTGCTGCGTTATCAACAGATACACTAAGCTACTCAGAACATCCCTGTACCTTGATACTGAAAAATTTAGAGGCTGCCTAAAATGCATTGCATTTCTTGGTTTGCAAAAAACAAATCAGTAAGTTTCTTTACGGAAGGTATAAAACAGATTTTTAAAATTTAACTTTATTAGCACCTATAAACTTTGTTTCATTGTTTGCATAGTGATATACTGACTCCCCATCCTAATTTGAAGAGTTTAAAAATAGGTTATGCTACTACCTCTGGATTGTCCAACAGGAGACAGCCAAGTTCATAGCAAGCATATGGCTGGACATACAAGTTGTTCTGACGGCATAGTTCATCTTTAGCAGCTTGCTGAAAGAACTATAAACATTAAAGAAAATATATTGTAGTGATACATTAAAATTGACTGAAACTTCAAAAAAATTCCAGAAGTATCATCCCACTTTAAGCACTAGAAATTATCCGAAAGCTAAAATGAGAATACATTAAAAATTTTCAACAGTAGAGATTCTTTAAGCAAGGACTCCGAAGTTTTTACTAGCTGTACCGTACCAAGGCAAAATTATTTGTTTGTATTTTTACCAGTGACTGTTTCAGTTTTCCAACTTCATACTGAAAAATATATTAGATTTAATAAGGAATTTTAGCATCAGAGGAAGAACCTAGGTTATGTGAGATGTGCTTGACAAAAGCAGAAGGAAAAAAAAAAAAAAAAGATTTAAAGCTGGCCTCAGCCCCCTTGATGCTTATGTGAATTGCATTCTGTTTTAGGGAGTGGAAAAAAAAAAAAAAAGTTGTGCCTATAGATCAAAGCCTTGACCAGTGCCAAAATTATTCTTTGGTATGTGCCAATAATCAAACCTCTCAATATCTCATAGGTTTGGAGGAAAAGCAGCAAGCCTATGCTTTCTAAAGGTCAATCAATCTCCAAATTACTTTTTTTTAAAGTTGAATTTTCTTTGTTAGACAAAGTAAATCCAGCAGAGCAATAACTTTTCCGTTCTTCTTCCCATGTTCCCCTTTAACTCTTGTTTTGACAAGCCACTTTAGCTGCCACGTTCATTCAACATAGCCAATTACGTTTACAACTCAATATAAGGAAGAAGTGCTAAACCAGAAGATCTGAAAAAAACCTGACACACACTGTTGGAATTCACAAAACAGAATGATCAACAGCACTGAAAACTAAACATTTCCTTTTACCTGAATAGCATCTTCAGAATTTCCTAAGCATTTGTGTATGGCACCAAGAAGCAAATTCCTCAAACCAACAGCCGATGAATCATCAACATCTTGACAAGCTTAACGGAAAGATTCCAGTAAAGAAACAAGATGAGATTGAAATCCTTCCTTAGACAACAACCGTGGTCTACAGTGACTTTTAGTCTGATGATTGAACTTAACCAGAAAAAGGAAATGCTAGTAACATTAATATAAACAAAAGTAATTTAGTTTCTTTTAAATACAATCCATTTTGTATGAACCTTGTCAAGCAATCTGTCACTCAGGACAATTCCTAACAGTAATGAATGGGCTTAAGGCAAAGGCAGTTGGTGTGGTGTTCTCATAAGAAGAGAATCCATTTCTTTACTGGTCTTTGAAATACTCACTAAATGGTGAAGTTGAGAAACTATCACCAGCTCCTGGTTTGTCCCAGATATTGAAAGAAAAATATAGTCCAAGTTACAAGCAGCACAGGGCAAGTAGTTCAGACAAAGCTGATTTGTTCTGAAGCCAACTGATAGACACACAAAAATCTGTACTGGACTTAAAAACCCAGACTAGAGTATTTTGCCATCACAATTCTCAGTGCTGATGAGAGAATAAGGCTTATCTGCCAGACTATGGACGGTCCACAATCCAGGCAGACTGCGCCTCAGCTGAGTAGTGCTCTGTTTCTGGGAAGAATTGAATTACGATGCATGTAATTGTCTCTAGATGAATCACGCCCCATTTTGATCAAGCTCACTGGCACCGGCTCTGTTAAACAAAGGCTAGTTCCATAAGGAGCCTTTAGGTGATCTGCAGCACTGCCTCCAGAAGGGCACCCCCGGGGTACATGGTAGACCGTGGGGCTTTTACTCCCTTCAAAAGGGGCTGAATCCCTTCTGCAGTGCCTACAACAGTAGAGCTCCTTCAACTTCACACTCTACCTCATTTCATAAACCCTGCCAGATCTTAACTAGCTCTGCACTCACAGTTAATCCACAACCCAAATAAGCCACCTATGAATAACAAAGTTGGCTACATGAAGTATTTGGACACTGCATAATACATAAGTTTGTTAACTCTTGCTTGCATTGCGAATTTTCAAGTTATTTGGCATGTTACTTAAAGATATACATGTGGATAAAAATTAATTCCTTTATTTTTACTCAACCTCTAGCCCTGAGGAAAAGCACGGAAACTTGACTCAGCAAATTACACTCCAATTGTTCAAGAGAAGAGGAAGAAAAAGAAAAATTTTTAAAATCCCCTATCATCTCACCATTCTCAAGATACACGTAAGGCACAGCAGTAACACTTACTGGGCAGATATATTCAGCCAGGGATCACTGATGCAGACACATCTGTCACTGTCCTACTTACAAGAAAGCATGTATCTGAAGTTTAATCTACACTGCTATTTCACATTAAAATGTGAACCACTGGCTAAAAGCTTATACAAGGATGATCTAAACTGTTTCTGAGTATGCAGGTGAGAAATACACAGTATTTACAATCTCTAAAGCTGATTGTTCTGAAGGCAAATGACAAAGAAGTCCTGAAATTTATTATTTTTATGTACATAATTCTAGTTTTAAAGCCTTCACCATTATCTTTGGGACTAGAAAACTAGGGATCTGAATGTAACCCACTGCCATTTAAATAGACAAATTATCTTAAATTAGAAACAGAACAAAACCCCACAACTCTTGACTTAAAGGTTGGCAGTTTTCTAGCTTAACATAAGAGTTGTGCACAATCCCCAACATTTCACCATTACAGAAAAAAGGATGTATCTTGGTGACAATTTTTCTTTTCTAAATAAGCAAGTAATAACTTGAAACTGTTCCCAGAATGCAAACAAGGCTGATCAGTGGATGGAAGACGGAGTACTGAAAATTCATGATAAACGCTGCTACCATAAGCTTCATGTGACAGACATCTGAAGACGTGACATCTGAAGAAGAGGCAACCATAAAATGCTCCGTTCACTACTAAGACAATGCCCCCAGCCAAGATAAACAGAACCTTTATCACATCACAGATTATCTCACAAGCTACAGATTTCCTCTTAGAAGAAAATGAGTTGGTTGCTTTATTTTTGAGAAAACGCAGAAATGAGTTGGTTGTTTTATTTTTTCATTTTGTAGCTAGGATTAAATGAGTTAAATTTTGCTTAGTGACTTGGAAAAATAACTATCACACTACTATTTCATTTTAAACAATGGGCAAACACAACTGATTAAAAAACAACCATATGCAGCAGGCAGTTAAACTTCTCCCCAAAACCTCTAAAAATGGCAATAATTACAAATTAAGCTGAATCTTAATGGTTCATTATGCCTTTGTTACTCAAACTGTTTTGCTATGACACATGCACACAGGTTTAAATTTTAATGCTACAACAATCAGCTACTCCACACAACAGAAGAAAATTATACACCTCATTTTAAAAAGTAAATAAATCAAGGAATCAGATTATACCTTGGCTCATATGCTGTAAGTTCGAGAGGGAACAGTTTGGAAGGGCTTTCCATAAGTACAATACTTCAATGGATGCCAGGACACAGAGTTCTTTGGTCGGCATTTGTTTTCTGAATCTATCTGCCTGCAAAGCAGGGAGAAAGAGGGAAGGGAGATCTGTCACCTCTCTTTTTATAGAGAACATGATATTCACAAACAATATGTCACAAACAGTAATTCTGTTTCATGAAAAGCATCCAACAACTTTATAAAAATAAAGTCAGGGGTAACTTAAAGACTCGAAGACTAAAAAGCACAATCTTTCAATCCATTTAAGGGCTTATATATTGATCAAAATCAGAGCTTCCCTGTATGCAGCCTGATTTGTTTTATTCTATTTCACAATCTCAAGTACACCCTGACTGGATGCTGAAATGGTAACATCTGCAAGATCATCAGTTGGGAGACATTTCCTACACAACTAGCTTTCAAGAAGAACTAAGGCTTTGACAAACAAGACAAGATAAAAAGGAGTAAGAAAGGCAAAGAGAGAAAGAAAATTACCAAAGCAACTACAGTATCATGTATTTTTATCTTTAATTGTTACTTTAGTTGTAAAGTGAATAGCTAATTCACATTTCCTTTGGTAGGTCCTTAAAATACATGACACTATTCTTTTTCCATCTGAATCCTTCCCACATTCTACAGAAGCAACACAACAGAAAACAAGATACATCTTTCAAAAAGAAATACTTGTGAAGAATTCAACAGAATTACCCAGTGTAATTACTGTACTGAAACAAGTCAGCCTATGCTAAACCAAACCTTTTTCACTGAAAATTGTTCAATCTGATTGTTTTTTCTTTTGAAAAGCTTCTGAACTTCCTTGAACACATTCTGAGCCGCATTGACATCACCAGTGGCTCCCTGACACACTAAGAACACAGAAACAAAGAAGTGTTACCACTGCAGGGATATGAAATAGGAAAAATCAAGATTAGATATCATACGGTTGCAGGAAAAACCTACACTCCCAGGAAGGATCTAGGCTGAGGATCTGACGAACATGCAAATCCCAACGCTCCCAGGTATCCTCTGCGATCAGTAACAAATCAGTACTTCTTTTCTGTACCCATGAAAGACACTAATACCACCCAGCCACTACGGATTTAGTCACTGAAGCTTCACAATACACTGTTACATGACCTGCCACAATCCTGACAATCATAATTTTATTTACATCTAGAAGAAGAGAGAAAAGGAGAGAGAAAGTACCTGGGCACATAGATGTGCATGCATCCATGCATCCATTATACAAGCAAACAAAATTATGTAAGTCAAGTCTGGCATAAAGCTGAAAAAGCAGTAGGCAGTGTGGAAGGCACCATGTGCGCTAGTAGCTTTCCCAGAATAAAAACAGTGCCAAAACCGTATCACACCACTGATTTATTGCTTATACAACATATTTAATATACTCGCCTGCTGTTAGATAAGCATAGTAGCACTGGGACCACCTGGATTCATTTTTAAGCCTTTCAAAGGATTCAAATGCATCTTTGAAATTCATCTCTATCATGCTGCACCAACCTAAAAACAAGCCTAATTTAACTTCATAGAAAGCACAGTAATTCATGTTTGGTGTCAATATTACTGAAACATACGGCCTCTTATAATAGCTGAAGCTGGTTTAACAGTTACAACTAGAAAAGTTAAAAGCAAACCAAATCAATGACATAATTCAACATTTCCCAGTAAATGTAATCAGGCTTTAAATTTAAGATTCCATACAAAACAACTGACCCACTTCATAGCAACAACAGATTATATAGACCCAAAAGCTCTTTTTTTGTGTGTGTTTAAATACTGCAATATGTATGATGCTGAAATTTACAAAGCTACTACTTGATCCCTTATTCTTCCCCACTATGACAAGATCCCTTATCAAAACACACTTAAAGTTTGACGCAATATATCTTCTCCACTCTAAAGGCTTGTATGTATATATATATAAAACATACAGCATATGTTGTTATTGATAGAAGGCAATGAACATGAAATATAGCTCCTGCAAACTGTGAAGCTTAACTAGATCGATTAGTTTTTGGCACAAAAATAGTGATTCCAAAGAAAAGTCAGATTAATTTCTCATTTTAAATAGTATTATGTCGGTGAACAGTTTGCCCTTGATTCTGTAGTCTACTCTCCAATTTTGCATCACTTTGTATTTGCAGAAAACTTTAAGTTTATGAAAAACTGTTGAATTCAACTTCCCCCAACAAGAAGATAGGATTATTACCATAATCCACCCATGACAAAGGCCAGTATTCTAAAATGTTTTTTTAAATCCTAATAAAAACAATGCCCTTTTTTATTCAAGTTCCTAGTCTAAACCTGAAAGTGAGTTATTTATAATATAAACATATCCAACTTACCTATTTCATATAAGCAGACATGTTGAATCTCCCTTTGGTCTGTTGCAAGTTCCAAAGCAGTATGAAACGAGGTCAAGGCACTATTGATTTGACACTAACAAAAAGCCAAAGCAAAAAAAAAAAAAACAACACTCAGATGTCCGAAATTTTAAATTTGATGGATAATTTGATTATGATGAAGAAAATATTCATATTTCTGTTAAGAGGTATTTAAAAATAACTATATGGTTAAAAAAAAAAATCAGTGTCTTACAGATTGCAGGCTCTGGTTTGAGCAAATGAAAGAGGCAGAACATCCCACTGGGAGCAAAAACTCAAAATTAATTTCAGACTCTAGATTTTAAATGAGCTAAGACCCACCAGAGAACTAACAGTTTGAAGTAGAAGGGCTAATATTAATTCAATAAACCAGCTCCATGTTGCAATTCTTTCCCTCCTCCCAGCTTTCTTGACATTTTCACTTTTGAATGGAAGCATGGGCAAATTACGACAAAGCCTTTATTTACAATAAATTAGCATCTTAAAGAGGCCCCATATATTGTGAATAATTTTTTCCTTATATTTCATGTTCATTATATGAAACCAAATCAGTGGCTGTATTCCTTCTGTTTGCTATTAAGTCCAAAATTCATTGGTTTTGTGCATTAAGATTTTTAGAAATCTCATTTCTACTCTTATTAGTCATTTCAACTTTAAACGTCCTATTTTTAGCATCTGCCAATAAAGTTCAGCTTTCTGCACGCTACAGATATCTTTAATGTTTAATTTTATTTTGAACTATTTCACTTTTTTCAACAGTAATCACTTTAAGCAACAGTTTAATAGAGAATTTATGTTGCATGACATGTAAGAAGATACAGAGGCATATGAGAATTTTTTTTTAAATAAAATCGTTAGGTACCAACAGCTTAGCAAAATAGGCTGATAGTTTCTTAAGAACTAGAATGATAGTTCTTTTGATTATCTTAATTTCAAGTTTCCCCAGCCTAGTATGGAACATAACAATCATTATAAAAGGTGTGATGAAAATAAATATTTAATTCGTTTTATATACAACTATATCCCAATATGGCCTATACCCACTTTAACTGTTCCTATATGTATTCTCACATATGATTACAAAAACTTATACAACAGGATAACCTTTAAGCCACTCTCTCCTTGCTAAGGATGTAACTGAAACTCTTGAAAAAGCAAACCTGGCATCTACACAAACATAACTGAATTTTAAAATTCCTGCAAAAATCTGCAGCATTGTATTTCAAGAACACGCACACAGAGCTCTAAAGCTACTTTATTAGATTTTCCTCGTCTCATCAGGAAAAACTGTTTTAGTTGCTAAGGAACAATTTAACTATAAATCACAGAAATACAGAATGGTTTGGGTTGGAAGGAACCTTGAAGATCATCTAGTTTGAACTCCGCTGCTATGGGCAGGGACACCTCCCCAGGTTGCGCAAGGCCCCATCCAACCTAGTCTTGACTACACCCAGTGATGGAACATCCACGACTTCCCTGGGCAACCTTTTCCAGTGTCTCACACCCTCATAGTGAAGAATTTCTTCCTAATTTCTAATCTAAATCTACCGTCTTGCAGTTTGAGCCCATTATCCCTCATCCTATCACTACAAGCCCCTGTAAAAAGTCCCTCCACAGCTTTGTTGTAGGCCCCCATCAGATACTGGAAGGCTGCAATAAGATCTCCCCAGAGCCTTCTCTTCTCTGCAGAAATCTTACTGCAGCCTCCCAGTATCTGAAATCATACATAGTATTAGAAATCACACATCTTGCATCAAGACAGCACACCTGTCAGCAATGGGATCCACAGCTCTACCAATATAAAGACTGTACACAAACAAAATGGTGATTAGACAAAGATGCTTGTCGGCATAACAGAAGAACATACTACACGGAAAGACAGGTGAGTTATATTTGCCCTTAAAGGGAAGCCTGAGCAACGTCTACCATTTTTACTTTTGTAGCAGCACATTCTCTCCACTACACATTACTCTACTGATGCTGCATCACCCCAACACAACTTCCTGGAAAATAGGTGTTACGAGCCCAAGCCCTACAGAAAAAAATAAGTATTTAGCCTGCGGTGAAGATACTTTGCCTTCTAAAAAACCTAAACATTTGAAAATATAAATATTTATTTGTAAGACACGTCATTCCACAAAATGACTAATGGCAATTACATCATTGTTTGCAATGCTATACACCAGCCTGGGGCAGCACATGAAATACCAACCACCTAGTAACACACCAGTCTGGTTAGTCGAATATTCAGTCTTCTATAACCATTTCTCTAACTGTCTAGATCTCCCAAGTGGGATGTCAAAAGATATCTGCCTAGGTTTTCCCTAAGCATCAAGCTCAGTAAGTATGTTTGAGAGACATTCCTTAATAATTAAAGTTTCAGTCACCTCCAGAGCTTGTGACAATGTGCCAGAATATGAATTTCTACTCTTAAGTGTTAATTCTTAAAATAATTACTACCCATTTACTGTTTCAGAGAAGAAGCAGGAAGAATCATAAAGTCCCAAGAGTCTGCAAGTATAACATCAAGGCTGACACTTGCAATCGATGCTCTTGAGATTGAAAATAAAAATTAGAAAAAAAGATAAATGCGCGTGCACACACACCCCCATCCCGACAGTGCACAAACTCTGGAAATACCTTTAAGACATCATTGTAATTTTATTTCAGAAATTCATTTAAGACTTCTCAGTGCTTACTATTACTCCTGTCCTTTATGTTTCCATGCTACATCCCTCCATCTCTAAATAAGAACGATATCACTGATACCAAGACGCCTGCAATACCACTGCACATTTTCACCAGCCTGCACACCAAACACACTGTAACACAAGTGAAAGTACCACTGGTGGTTTTGCCCATCAACTGGAGTATCCCATACTTTTTTCTTCAGACTCTTAACATATACCTACACCAATGCTAACTGAAATACACACACACATACACAGAATCTGTTCCCAATCAAATAGAAGCAATCTTGCCCAGGTCACAATTTTCTTAAACACTATTTTTGCTTTATACCCTTACTGCTCTCCACATGAAGCTATCAATCTATTTCTGAGTGGGGTAATTTGTACTATTTATAAAAGCAGATTTTTTTTTTTTTACTGTTACTGATTAGGAAAAAAGATAAAGCAAGATTGCAAAGCTGAAAAGTAAAAATACATAAGATATAGAACATCACGTTTTTACTCTGCCCTCTCCCATGCTACCACCACGCCTATCTGTCAATACAGGTCACAATACCACACTTGAATAGTCCAAGTCAGTTTCACAAGTAAACTGCTATTTATTAACATAATTATAATATTAGACAATACACATTTAGCAAATGGATGGCAGTATTTTCACCCTAATAAGAAACGTCCAATGGTACAGCTGGAAGTTCAGGATTTCAGACCAGTGGGTTTCAGCAGCTACATTGCTAATTACCGTTTTATGCTCGTACCCTTTACTATTCTCACATATTTATTATATATATTTATATTATATATATTATATGAGAATAATAAATATATTAATAGACACAGAAATGCCTCAGCAATACAGTACCACTCAGAATAAAGCAATGACAGCAGGCAGGTGGAAGAAGCTGCTGAATCGAAAAGTTCTCATGCAAACAAATACACAAAGGGACATTTTAATTCCCGACAGCAACCAGCAAGCCTTCTGCTGACTAAGGGTATGGCTACAGAGCATAACACACGGCATTCTGCCTGTCTAAGGTAACTACCTTCATCCATGTGGCCACACTGCCTCTGGCAGGAACTATTTCACTTGGACCTAAACTTTGGTGTCTAGATACTGCAGTATTTAATGCACAAATACTGTAAGATAACATGTAAAGAGCTCGCCTTTGAAACATAATGGTATTTCAGAAAGGGAGTGATAAGCAAAACTGACACTAATCCCAAACCTAGCCTCTGTATTTATACATAGAAACATATACTTAGTTTATTGACGCTGATGCTTACACATTTGTCCTAGCCTGCCCTGAAAGTTGGAAGAATCTGTTCAATTTCATTTCTCATTACACTAAATGCGGAAGAACAAAAGTTCAAAATATTAAGTCAAACTATGGCAATCAACATATTTACATTTTAAACTGCACTTGCATTGTGTAGCTATTGCTAACAAATCTGACTTTTACTGTAAGAATGGAATAAGCATAATTGAACAAAGACCACTAAAATCTTTCTCATTTCGAAAGCAGTAATACTTCCCAAGGACTGACAGCTTGCCTGTGACAGTGTAACTCCCCAAATGCACTGTTGCTTTCAAAAAGACAGCAAAGAAAGAAAAACAACATCCAAATCCCATGCAAGAATATGCCCATAAAATCCAACAGGCCACTGTTATGACCTGGACTGGGCAAACCAGGGGGTTGTGGTGGTTCTGAGATACCCTTGGGCTAGATGAAGGTGAAACAACACCAAACAATCAGTTCAGCATTTTATTTACGGTAGAAGCAACCTGAACTTGGAAGGAGAAGCAACTTGGACTTGGAAGGCATAGTGCTAGGCAGTTTGAGTTCTATTAGTACACTTAGAAGAAAGCAGAGAAATGGGAAAGAGAAAACAAAAAGGGAGATATCACCACCTTTGGATCCCACAATGATGACGACGGGTGGGACATTCCTCAGGTAGTAGGTGCACACCGGTGCCTTTAATTGGCATCTTTTATAACCTGGTGTCCATCCAGTTGCATCCCTCCAACAAATACCAGCTGGGCCCCTTGAGGGGTCCAGTCATGCCCCTCGTGGTGTTATGTAACAACCGATCTTCTGCTCAAGCGCCACTGTGGGGGTGGTGGCAAGGGGTCCCCTAGGCTGTCAGAAGCCCTTTCCTCAAACTCTGTGTGACCTCAGCCATATAAGGATTGCTGTCAGTCACCCGAGTGCCCAGGGCTGCTGTCCTCCGGCATGCCTCTCTGCGCCCTGTGCTCCCGGCTTCCCTCTTGCCGAGGTTTCCTGTTGTGATGCAGGACTTTGTCCCGCCACAACGTTTGAGACCTCCATTAACTTTCCCAGTCTCTCACAGCCACCGAAGCCTGCCCCTCTGTTGTTACTGTTGCTACCTCTCTCAAAATATTAAGCTGTATTTGAGAGAGTTAACTGCAAAGTCTAGCAAAGAATGACCACCAATATTAAGATCTGGATTAGCTCTTCTAATTATCACGTTGAGATGAAGGGCTTGAACATTAAGTTTGGGCTTGTGGTGGGTTTTCTTGCTAATGCAATTGCTCTGGAAATATCCCAGTCTGATAAAAGCAGCAACTAGAAGTTGAGTAAAGCACTTATCATCGTCTTGTATTACCACAGATTCTTAAAGAATAACTCAGCCAAAAACCACAAGGCTGCCTCAGTGTTTGTACAATACTCTGCAACAGCACTCACAAACACCTCTTCAGCAAATGTTTCTACCTGGGTCAGAGCTCACCCTCAGCAACAGAAAACATCCTGGTTTGACTTCTTAAAAGCAAAAGCAGTTATTTATGGGAAACTATTGCAGAGAATTAGCTGTATATGAACAATACATAAAGAGACGGGGAAGATAAATGCTATGTATTCAGTAGATAATACTTGGATTTTAGCTTCAGAAGCAAAACTGAAATAGCTATTTACACTACAAAAAAAGTAGTTAGTGGCCAAAACCACTTCCTTTTAGCACAGGATTCCAAATGGATCAAGTAGCTAAAAAAGAATTTCAAAGTGCCATTAGTGCAGATAGAAGAGCAGGTCTGACATGAACTTGAAACTACAAAGGAGTTAATCCTGTCTTCTTACTTACATTTCCATGTATCTGTATCTTTAGTTAATTTGCTGAAGCTTGCACAGTTCATTTACACCAGAAAAACATAAAACAACAAAGGGTGCAGAGGAGAAAGCCGTCAAAAGGAATAAAACATGCAATACCTCTAACCGCTGTATCCTTCCCTTGAAGAACATGAACAGAGAAGAATTTGGATAAGCAGATTCTTTTTTTGCAAGAATTTCTTTTGCCTCTTTCAATCCTGCCTTGTTATCACTGCCATCAAGGGCAAAAAAAGGACGAACAACTGTATGGTACCACAACAGAGCTAATCTAAAAGAAACATAAGAGTAAAAAGAATTACAGTTTGTAAACAGAATTTTATGGATAACATTCTACACATGCAAATTTTTAAATGACTCTGAAAGACAAAGAAAGACATTAACCTTTTATTGTACAGCTTGGCTTTAAATAAACACAATACTATGGCCATGCACCTACGTACTCCTAAACTGCACCTGAACAAACAATTCAGTGCACAATATCCAAAATAAAATAACAATCAAGTTCATAGCATCCAAGCAGTTGAGCCGTTAGAACTCTGTAGGTTTTTCAAACGAAAAGCCCACAGAAAATCTCTTCAAATGAACTTTTCATTAGAGGGGGGGAAAAAAAACCCCAACAAACAAAGCAAAACCAACAACTGAACTGAACAGTTCAGCAGAGACACTTGAAATAGATGTCAAAAAGAAATACATCTGACGTCCAGAAAGGGCAGACAGCTACAGGACTCCTGGAAACAAGGGCTGAGCACAAAGATTTCCAAGACCATCTGAAGAAAGAAAGATCCCCAAAAATACCATTTTTTCTTCCCCAGAAAGGAGAAAGAACAAATCAATAAAGCTTTCTTAACCAATCAGAAATCCAGTTCTTCTCCTCAAGCAAAGAGACTTTAGCTCTGCTGACAATGTTTCAATCCGATGGTACCTCCAGTAGGTCCAGTAATAAAAGCATTAATTTGGAGATACCAGAATAAACCCATTTATGAAGACAGTCTAAATTTGGTCTGGCTAACTCTTCACCTCATAAAAAGACCTGAATGAAGTATGAAGGCTCGGGGCGAGACGGGGGTGAAATAAAGTACTCCTCTAAAAAGACTCCAAGGGAACATGCCATTTTACTCAGATGTTAAAATTAAAAATAAACTGGAAAAGATCTTGGGCTAAGGATAAATAGCTAAGTGAGATCAATGACTCATACAAAATAGTATGCTCTCCATAATGGAGAATAAATTTACTCAGCCTTCAAGGTGGTGTTTTTATTTACTCTGCTGGCATGTAAATTACTAGACGTTATAATAATAGCAGGTACTGAAGAACACAGCAAAATACTGACTTAAACCCCAAACACACGTAAATAAATAACAGCAGAGAGAGCTCATACACTAGCAAGTGATGAAGTTACTAAACCATGGCATGTTAAACAATAAACTACTAATTTATTTTACCTGCTGTTGTTTCCTTTAAAGCAACATGACTTTTTGGTTTTGACTTTTTCCAAGTTATTTACTTTTAGTACTAAGTTATCTACCAAAGCATTTCAATATAGCTACTCACGTAGCTAAAGGGGCCTTCATGTCCTTACTTTCACTTGCATACATCAGTGCAGAAAGCCCCTGTAGGCGGTCTCCAGGAAAACCCAGCAGGTTGATGATTTTGAGCAGGTTTGGGGGCACCATGGATATGCAAAGATGAAAAAGTCCATATCCAAAGCTAACAGCACCTTTCAGTCTGTTTAGCGAATCCTCCGTTACACCTTCTGCAGCAATATGATTATCATTTGCAGCATCAGAAGTCATGGATTCCTGAGTTGTTTTCTTCTGATATATTTCCTGAAGTGTATTAATGTCCGTATAGCACTTATTGTAAATTTTCCAGGCTTTTCGGAGTATCCACCCACCTTTAATGTATGCTAAAAATCAAGCAAAATAAATATTTCAAGGACATATTTCAGAAGTGGAACACAGTAAGCAGTAAATACTATTTTACAAATCCTAGGATGCTCCCTCTATTTGCATTAACTTACTATATAAGGGATCTTGTAATAGCTACTGTCCTCTCAAAGAGATCTTTCATACTGGGCGCTACAAACAAGTGCTTTTCAGCCAGAGACTTTAAAACAGTATGCAATACAAAAGGACTTCCCTTCTGCTATGTAGCAATGTAACTGTCAGAAGGAAATGCAGAAATAGAAGAAGTTAATGAAGGATTCTGCTCCACTATAAAGCAGAGATG
>JAVSBS010018324.1:8226-26506 GCA_033124195.1 Coracias cyanogaster | reverse complement strand
TGTCCAACCTAAATCTACCCTTCTCTAGCTTAAAACCATTACCCCTCATCCTATCACTACAAACCCTTGTGAACAGATCCTCCTGTCTTCCTATAGGACCCTTTCAGGTATTGGAAGGTCGCTGTAAGATCCCCCTTGTTTATGTCTTATAATAGATACAGCAAGCACAGAACAAAATTAAAAACTGGCTGATGGTTATCAGAAAGTAATTATAGTAGGAAGCCACTTGGGTTGTAGTTTGAAGGGCTTCCTCCAGGATTAGCAAGAGGGACAACAGTAAGTGAAAAATCACTGCTTATAAAATGTGTTGTGATTGACACAAATGCTGGTCAGACAGTGAATAACTATGACAGGGCTGTCATGGTGTGACTGGGATCATTTAATTTGTGGAAGCTGTTTAAGGACAATGCATTTTAACCAAGTGAAAGGCAATTACACACCTAGGAACAGGGAATGCAGAGCACATAGCTAAAATGTGAGGCTTAGAAAAAACTTAAAATAGATGTATTAGTGATATAATAGCCAGTCAGCACCACCAACCCCCAGAGTTTGATTTTTTTAGAGACAAATTGATCTTAACCCAATTTTAGCCTTCTAAACATGAAGCACAGTCATGGGACACAGGCACACGCACCCCCGCAAAACAAACCCCACAGAACTCACCAGCACAGGGCAGATCATTGAATCCTAAAAGAGATGGGACCAATTTGCTTCTGAAAGTTTCCCTTCCTCCATCTCTCAGCTAAATCCAGAGATTCTGCTGAATAACCTTGAGATAGCTGGAGTGAGGTGAGAGAAATTCCAGCTTCTCTATCTGTTGCTTTACCCCCATGGATGGTTTTGGTAAGACCAGCACAGTAGTATTGTGTACATATATTAGTATATATTTACATCTATTTTCTGGTCTCCGTATTCTTAAAACGTGATTGCAATATTGAACAAGGTGCAGATAAGAGACCCAAAACTGATTTAAGCGTGGGGTAAATGCCTTGTGGTGAAATAATGCATGAGCTTGAATTATTTCATTTATTGAAAAGCTGATTGAGAATTACTTGATTATAATGTATAAGTACTTTCAAAGGGAGAACACACCAGGTTCTAAAGGCTCTTTAGCATAGCGTAGAAAGTCAGAAGAAGAATCAACTGCTAGAAATTGAAGGCAAATTAATATTAGAAATTAAGCAGCAATACTCATCGGGAGTAATGTGTCGAGTTCTGGGTCCCCCCAGTTCAAGGGGGACATGGAGCTACTGGAAAGAGACCAGCGCAGGGCCACTACGATGATTAAGGGATTGGAGCATATGAGGAAAGGCTGAGGGAGCATCTGATCAATGCTTATAAATAACTAAAGGGTGAGTGTCTGAATGATGGGGACAGACTCTCCTTAGTGGTGTCCAGTGACAGGACAAGGCAGTGGCCATAAACTAGTAAACAGGAGGTCCAGCCTAAACCTAAGGAAACACTTCTTTACTATGAGGGTAACAGAGCACTGGAACAGGCTGCCCAGAGTGCTTGTGGAATCTCCATTTCTGGAGACATTTAAAACCCATCTGGACATGCTCCTGTGTGACCTACTTCAGGATCCTGGTCTTACCAGGGGGCTTGATCTTCAGAGGTCCCTTCCAAATGCTACTATGCTGTAATTCTGTGCGATTGTGTGATTCTGTGATATTAGTACCACTCTAGCCACAAATAAGTTACTAAATTCTGTACAGAAGAAAGAGGATAAAATTTATCTGTCTGTGATACATGGGAGGTCAGGCAAATTTGCTAATTTGTCTCTTCTGGCCATAAACCTTAGGAATCTGTAAAACCAGAAGCGTGTTAATACACATTTTCTTTGTTTCCTTCAAAACTACCTGGGAAAGTATCGCATTCTTAACTCCTTGCAAGGATTTAGTTTAAATCAAACCAAGACATTTTAGATTAAATAATTTTAAAATACATGGTGTGGAAGTAATCACTCCCTGCATTATTCAGGGAGAGCAGACTTAGATTTCCAGATGTAGTAATATTTCAAACTATAAGGCAATGGAAATATTAGAGGCATCTCAGAGTGCCTTGTGTTACTTGGCATCAATACTTCTAAGTGTTTCTGTTGTCTTTGGTGGCATTGCCAGCTGCAGGTGACGGTGACAGTGTAGTACCCTACAGCAACAGCAAGAGGAGATTCTGTGTTGGAAGAACATTTTAAACAGTGAGAGCTGATCAAGCCATTAAAGCTCATCCTTTCTTGTTATGCAAGGCTGTTCCAGAGGTGTTTATTTTACACACATTCCACTGGCTATGCCCAGAAAAGACGGACAGATTGCCACACACACATATCCCGCACTAGAACATCATAGTAGAGCAGCCAGGTGTTCACCTACCATCACTTTTCTCTTCCTTCCCACATCGAATTGCTTTTCTTTTTTAAGCTTTTCCACCTTTATGGAGCATGCTGGTACTAGTGAGCTGCTCTGTTAGTCATTGTTGCTTTAGGCAATAAGGTGTTCACATTGGATTACAGAGTGGCTGTATTACAGAGGTGAATGTACAGAGAGCAGTATAAACTAAAGCTTAGTACGTGATCTCCTAGATTACTAACTGCGAGTTTCCATTTCTTTTCCCTGAGTGTTAGCACATATAGTATTATTACTTTATTGCATTATGTTCCTTTAGTGAACAATTATATTTTTATTGTAATAAGATGAAAATGGGTTACTCTCTTTCTGAGGATAGGAATAAAACTAACTCTAATTTGGAATACTTTGATGATTGGGCTCTCTTTGTAGATTTTTTTTTTTTTGTGGTCACTGACTGTATTTAATGCACAATTCCAGAAGATGATTCCTAGATAATCTCAGCGCAACAGTCTAGAGAAAGGAGGACCATGCAGTTACCATCTCATATTTAAAATTTGGTCCTAGTGATTCATTCTTAATAGGTAAAACATCTGATGGTAAAATAAGGAAGACTAGGGGATACCAGCTGTACAAACAGGTTTTTCCTGCTTATTTCTTTAGTGTCTAAATAGCAGAGATTTTAAAACTTAATTTGAGATTTGAGAACTTATAATTACATTATATTTACTAAATGCTTAATTAGTGAAAAATAATTCAAATGTTGACCATGTTGGTGAATCTTGAATGCTCACTTTTACTTTGGTGTTTTCATTCTAGATAAACTTTCCTTGGAAGGAATAGTGGTGCAACGTGCTGAATGCAGACCTGCAGCTAGTGAAAATTATATGAAACTGAAAAGGTAGGAGTGCTCTCTTACAAGTGGATATGTGATACCTGACTTGGATGCTTTTATCATTGCCTTACCAGGGATGGATAACTTCAGTATCATGGTCTTACACAGGATTATGTATCATGGTTTTAACGTAGGATTTGTAAAGGATTGGAGCTGTTGCTTTTGGGTTGGATTTACTGTAGGGAGGAAGTGATGATTGATGTGGAGCTTGTACCTCCCTCTGGTATTGTCTGGTGGGATGGTGTAGAGTTCTGTGTTCCATCACACGCAAAGTTCTTACTAGAGTACACATTGTGTCACTTCATACCTGAGCGTATCAGTGTATGGCTGTATTCAAATGTGATTGAAGCTGAATTTCCTGACAATTAAAGGTTTACGTTGCTCTGGTCAGCACATGCTTCTTGAGTATTCGTTTCAGTGTGGATCATCCAGATTTAATTCCACTTCATACCGTGCCATGCTAAACAAAGAGCACCTCTGAAAAGATATTTAAAATGCCCAAAATAGGAAAGAGCTCAAGGAGATGTGTTATTCCTGAACTGGCATGCTTACTAGAAAAGGTAATGGCTGCAAATGTCAGAAGTGGAATGGAAACCACTAGACATACATTTAATAGATGACTTTAGTGACTTTTGAAAATTTAAACTGATAGATAAAATTTAAACATCTTGAATTTACCATGTGATTAATCTATCATAGAATCATAGAATGTATTGTGTTGGAAGGGACCTCTAAAGGCCATCTAGTCCAACCCCCCTACGAGAACCAGGGACATCTCTAACTAGGTCAGGTTGCTCAGAGCCCCATCAAGCCTGACCTTGAATGACTCCAGGGATGGGGCCGCCACCACCTCTCTGGGCAACCTGTTCCAGTGTTCAACCACCCTCATATTAAAGAACTTCTTCCTAATATCCAACCTAAATCTACCCTTTCCTAACTTAAAACTATTACCCCTTATCTGGTCGCTACGGATCCTCACGAACAGATCTCCTCCTGCCTTCCTATTGGCCCCTTTCAGGTATTGGAAATTTGCTATAAGGTCCCCCCGGAGCCTTCTCTTCTCCAGGCTGAACAACCTCAGCTCTCTCAGCCTGTCTTCATAGGAGAGGTGCTCCAGCCCTCTGATCATTTTCATGGCTCTCCTCTGGACACGCTCCGACAGGTCCACATCCTTCTTGTATTGGGGCCTCCAGAGCTGGACACAGTACTCCAGGTGAGGTCTCACCAGGGCAGAGTAGACGGGCAGAATCACCTCTCTTGATGTGCCGGCCACACTTCTTTTGATGCAGCCCAAGATGAAATTGTCCTTCTGGGTTGCAGTTGTGCATTGGTGGCTCATGGCCAGCTTTCCATCTACTAGTACCCCCAAGTCTTTTTCCACAGGATAAGCTAATGTGCTGTGAATTACTTAGTTTCAAACTGTGTCCTGTGATTGCTGTCATGATTTTTGTCATCAGTGTGAAATGGAGTATAAAGCAAATGTCATGTTACTAGAAGAGGACTCATTTCAATCTGGAAATTTTAAATATATACAAATATAGCCTTGGGGTGTTTTACTTCATAATTGTTTTAATCACAGGTTGCCTGATCCAGGTGCTTTTTTAAAGCATTTTGTATACAGTTTTCTACTAGTTGATCAGAGAAGCTTCTTCTGGTAAGGCCACAGCAGGAGACCCAAACAAAACTGATAGCTTCAGTGACGTACTACTCAAACTTTGAATTTTTCAGCATTCTACTTTCTGTCATGCATACATGCTTGCAGCCCCTCCTGGTCTTTGATTTTGTCATGTTCAACTCCTATAGGAGCAACAAAGATACAAACATGAAGGCAATTTTGTGTTTGGAAGCACTGGCACCTGGAAACTGATGGTACCACTGTGTTTTCTTTCCTGTAGAAAAATTGACAGACCATGTATGCCTAGTTTCTAACTTTCCATGTTAAAGATATTTTGCCTTTTACAAAAAAGTTGTTTGTTTGGGTTTTTTTAAAATCTTATCTTGTGGGGGGAATCAGCATGAGCTTTAGCGGATCTAGCAGTCACAACCTCAGAAGAAATTGGTTTATGTCCAAATACTATCTCCAGTATTTGAGTACTAGGATCTAACTCTTCACTCTTTACTCTCTCCCACCCTCAACACGCTCTAGTCTGTGTTTGTGCTTAAAAAAAGTGACAGCATGAAGATAAACCGCAGAAGTTCTAGAACTGTGTTGTATTAAAGCATTTAAATTCACTTTTCTATTTACTATTGTGCTTTACATGAGAGAGACTCTCCAAAGGTGGAATTGATAATATTGATAAAACAGCAAGTCTGTTGTGTAGGCTTTAAGTGCTACAATAGCAAGTTGAGTTGGAAAGGGAATAAAATGAAAAGATAAATGCAGTTGCTTCAAACTTTGAAGATCTAGAAAATTAAGTTAAGCTGCATGTTCCAATAACTGTAACCATTTATTTTCTGAGAGCTGGCAGTGACCAAAAAGGATTATATACCTCCCTAGTATTAAATGCAGATATGGATCCTGTCTGTTTTACCATCTGGATCTGGATCAAGGAAATCGGCTGGTGGGTACATGGCATGGAGCAGCGTTTGATTTCCATGCTGCTCTGTGGAGTTTCAGTGAGAGAACAAAGTGATGGTCTTGTGATGGAGCTGCCAGCAGTTAGGTGGGAGATATGTGTGACGTGTGGGTTAAGGGTGGGTAATGAAAGGACAGAATTTGGTGATGCGTATGGGTGAAAGTGTTAGCAAATGTAGCAGATGGGAGGGTTTTTTCACAAGGAGCAGCTTTTGATTTGATTACAGGAAGGGTGTAGATGGTTGGTGTTCAGAACACTGAGTACGAGATACCAATGCATGTCTAGGGGTAACTAGTCAGAAAGGTAAAATAAAATTACCTTAATTTGATATTTTGCACTTTGGAAGTTTTGTTGTTGGCAGGTTTGTTTATTTTTTTCTTTTTTCCTGAACTTCAACTTCTAGAAGGGGAACAAATACCATGAAACACCTGCTATCCTGCACTAGTAAAGCTTCATGCTATTGAATTTCCTTGAAATTTTTATTAACAATGCATTTGTTCTTTGTAACACCTTAATGATTACTTATACGCTTGCAGTTACTGCTGGTGATGCTATTGCAGCTAGCTGGAAAATAATATGTGGTTTCCAAGCACCTATCCTAATTTCTGTCTTGTGGGAGTGGATCTCATGGTCCCACTTAAAAATATTTGGACTGTCTGGTGAAAAAAAACAGGCAGACTGTTCCCGACTGCAGATGGTTTTACTGTGTGGTGGTCATACTAAATACTGTCTCTACATTACTTTTTCTGGTTGATACTTCTCCTCTTGCCCTGTTAAGTCTGTTGGGTGAAAGAAGATGGTGGCATATGAAGTGTTTTAGCAGAAGCTGTGTATCACAGACAGGATTATGTGCATGGCTCATGATACAGCACGCACTGTATTTGCACCAGTCTTGCTCCCCTGCCATCCACATCACCTTAGGCTGCTCTAGGAGGCACATCCACCCCAGCCAGTCCCACCCAAACTAGGCTATTTTCTTCATCTTACTGTAGTCAGCTTTTCACCATGAGGAGGCATTATCTGTCCCTTAATTTTGTCTTTTTGAGGCTTAAGAGATTTTTGTTTCCATTACCTTCATTCCATGTTCCCAGTGTTTAAACCACCGTGGGGCTAATGACTCCCCAAAGAGAAAGGTCCTCCAAGAGGCTTCTCTGCACTGGGAAAGACAAGGCATAGGGAGAGAGGAGTGCCCCAAACATTCAGGATTCCCTCAGGCTCCAGATAACTTCACAGGAGATGAGAAGAAGATTTTGATACTCCCAAGGGGCTTTTGCTCTGACAGAAGAGGAACAATGAGGTACTGGCATGCACCCCATCTCAAATTATCTCTGCCACATTACCTGTTTCCATCTGTGCACTGATCCTCACGCCTGTTCTGTTCATCCCTCTGACCACAGTGAACCCTCTTCTTCCCCAGTTCTTTCTCGGTCACCCTTGCCCATTTCTATTTATTTCTGTTTCTCCATTTCCTTGCAGAAAGAATTTTGTATTCAAAAATAATTGGAACACTTTGGTATCATATGCACACAATCTCTGGGAGCGACTTCTGCAAAGCTCCAATTCAAGCTGACATTGTCAAGTTGAGTAGCTACAGTGAGGTCTCCAGGACTGCTCAGGTCCTTTGCACTGGTGTGGCCAGGCACCAGGCTTGCCGTTCTTGGGGGATGTTTTGAAGGCACATGCAAAGTGCAGCTCAAGCAATTGTTTGATAGTGCTTTCTGAACAATAGTGGATGGCAGGGAAAAACTGGGATCATATCAAATGTTTCATTCTCAAATGTTCCAATGAAATGCTTGTCACCTTTCAAAATGGATTTTGGGAGACTGATTCAACTGTATGGAATCTGAATTACTGAACTCTCCCAAACTATACACCAAATAAATAAAAAAAAGAGTCCCAGAATTGCAGAAAGCCTAGAAGAGCTGACATTTAACACTGCAGTGAGGCTGATAATCCCTATAATTCTCTTAAATAACTTAAAAATTCGTCTTGAAGTATCATTAGTGGACATGGTAGCTGCCAACATGGCAGCTTGTACAAGGCTGCAAGAATTTTGTGTATCTTCTTGCTTTTTCTTTTAAAAGTTTTCTACAGAGAGTGTGGTGAAAGTCCTTAGAAAAAGCTACTGGAAGAAACAGGCATGATAGTTTTTTAGGAGAAGTGTGTTGCAAAACGTTCTAGAATCAGTAACAAACTTCCATGTGTGAAAAGTCATATTTTTTTACAAGCATACTAAGGAGACTGCTAGAAGTCCTGACACTTGGTGGTCTAGGCCAGGCAAGTGAAATTTAATTAGTGCAGGCAAGTTGCTTGTCTTCTCTAAAATACTGTGAGAGTATCGACTGACTGACAGTTCAGTATATTGTTGAAAATGAAGCATTATGCCAGGTTTTTTTTCCCCAAATTCCCCCTACTAGCAAAAAAAAAATGACTAATTTGACCAATGTGCCACTTCATGTGGATATGCTTAGTTGGCTATGACTTCCCTTTCAAAATAAATATGTATGAATACATTTGTGCATTTTCCGCAAAAGCTGACACACTACACAAGTGTGGTTCAGTTTGTTTGAAGTGGGAGACCATTTTTACACAAATCTGAGATTGCATCTGCCTGTCAGTCAATGCAACCTTGATTTTTCAAGTATTGAAGATCAATTTCTTTGTCTTGAAGTAAGATCCGGGCTAATACAAAAAGGCATTCCCTAGGTTGATTTAAATAACTCATCTAAGTACAAAAAATACCTTTTTTTTCTTTCCGTGTACTAAAATATTTCCAATCCCAATTTTTTTTTTTGAGAATAATGTGCAATTTGTAGAAAATGATCTAATGATCATTTCCATAGGGTTAAGCTGAACTGTTGAGAGATGTATTTTAAATTTTCCTTATGTTCCTGGACACCCACCAGTTTTTACAAATGAAACAAATACCTTTCTACTAGTGAACAATTGGACTGCAAAATAGCAGGCACACTAGTACTTAGGTTTCTTTGTCAGTTTTTGGTCCATTTTCCACATTTTTGAATAGAGTAATGGAGAGGAGCAAGTACAAAAAATAAGGTTAAAGTGACCTGAGTTCAACAGCATGGAGGAGTGGTTTTTCCCCATTTCAAATGTTGGGAGAGTTGCTTTTGTTGGTTTGTTACATACTTCTTTGTGATCTTATGCTCTTTCCTCTGTCTCTTGTCCTTTTTATTTTGTCTGTCGTCTTTTACTGTTCTTACAAGTGCTGTTCTGAGACTGGATTTTAATAGGTCTTTTATATGATCATGCTTTTTGTTCCGTGATATGAAAAACTCCTAATTTTGGTTAGTGCTTCCAGCCATTGAAATAATACTAATAAATAAGGAATAACCTACTGCTTGTAATGCAGCGGATGTTTTACCATGTTTCTCTTAGACGTGCAGCTGGATGCAGAAGGTTACGGTATCCTTTTTATCCCATTGTTGTCTTCAGCCTCTAGTAGCCAAGTGTATATGGGCTTTTTTAGGGGGATATGGGGGTGGGAGGGAGAAGAAGAAGAAATTTTAAAAGGGCATGAAACATTCTTACTTTTTTGCAATATACTTTGCAGCGTATGAATCCCATTAGTTATGGAAACTGACACTCTCTAAGTCTTGGGATAGACCATTGATGGTATCATTGGATCTCATGTTTCCTTCCTTTTGCAAATGCCTGGAGACAGAGGATGAAAAAAGTAGGCTTTCTTGCTTGCTGACTTATCATTCTCTTTTTGTTTTACCTTAAAACAGCTTTGTTACAGTGTGGCATGAAATTCACCTTCTTTCCATCTTTTAAATATTGTCGTTTTCAGGTGACAAGCACAGAATCACAGAACGGTCAAGGTGGGAAGGGACCTCTGGAGGTCATCTGGGCCAACCCCCCTGCTCAAGCAGGGCCACCTAGAGCCAGTTGCCCAAGACTGTGTCCAGACACTCCTGCATTTCTCTGGAGTTGAAATTGTGTGCTAAGATGCTGCTGGGATGCTCTTGTTTCTTAATAGTAAGGATACTGAATGTGTTCTGTGCCTTTTAGGAAGGCACATTGTTGAGAAAAGCTCACCATGCAGGGCATCTTTGGAAAGAAAAGAGATGCTTAGGGATGCATAGGTAAGAAGAGTTTATGGCAAATATTGCATGGATTTTTCCTCATACCCTGGGGAAGGAAATTAATAACTGTAATTGCAGAGTTCTCATTGTCCTGTTTCTTTAAGATAGAGTTCCTGAAACGTTCCTCTTTCTGCTGGTTACACTGCTCCTATTCCCTTGCTATCAGAGGCATTGCATTTAAGAACATATCTAGTTTGCCTTTGTGGTAATTAGCCAAAAAGCATCCATTTCCTTTTTATCTGCAGAAAGGGGCGAGGCTAAAAATAGTCACCCTGGAATATGTTCAGGCTTCAGTCATAGCCAGCTTCTTCAGGCTGAAAAAAGCCTCGTTCAGTACCACTGCTCAGCACCAGAAGTTCTGGGTACTTGTATTTCCAATAAACCTAAATGTCAGTGGCACAGATTCCTTCTCTCTCAAAGACCAAAGTCTTTGGTGCCGTACAGTGCTGGAGGTCTACCTACCTTACTGTTACCAGGGCTGCAATAATGACAAAGATGTCTCTGCTGCTAAGGTGCTTTCCAGATGTCACTGAGAGGTTTGTTTAGTACTTGGGCAGCACCAATTCCTTCTTTTCATTTTCTTTTCCATCTGCAGTATGAAAGTCATGCTATAATGGGTGAAAATCTCTGAATGAGAGTGCAGTTTTAGCTATCATGACTTGTCCTGTGTCACTAGACATACTAACCTTCTGTTCTTTATGTTCCCCATTGTGCTTGACCCTGTCAGGCAAGGTGGGATAGCTAGCTGGTATAAAAAAGGCCATTTCTACTGAGTTCTCAGTGTCAGAACTCAGATATAAATCTTCGTTTTCTGAGTTGCAGAGCAGAGCTCACTGAAGCGCATGGATCTCTTGCTAGCCGCCATGCCAGATGCTGTAGTCATGCAGAGTTCTGCCGGTGTTCTGGGTTCTGCAAAACTGCTTTGGCAGCTACCAGGCTGATGAGCTCAAATTTACACAATATGTAGAATGTCAGCACCACAGCACATCTTCTATTTTTAAGCAACTTTATTCACATACTACTGGTGATATTTGCAATTTGTGAAAGATCAGTAGACTAGTATCGTCCAACAGTTACCCTGCTGCCAAGGAGCTCTAAAAATTGTACCGTATCTCTGAGTACAAAAAGATACCCTTGTGCAAAATCAAAGATTAGGATCACCAGGCAGCAAGCTCTGTTGATGACATATTGATTCTCTGCCTTATTAAAGTATTTCTGAAATTCACTGAACTCCAGGAAAGGCGCTAAAGCAGTCACCTGAAGGGTGACAGGGTACCTGCGTGTCCATCCAAATAGCACTTGTTTGAGCTTGCAGACATCCCAGGTTCATAGATGACAAACCATCCAACCTCTATTTCTGATTCTTTTTTGAGGGCGTGTCTGCCTTTAGGACTCAAATGCTTCTGAAATGGGAGTTCCCTGTGCTCAGTGGGGGATTTAATTCCTGAAGGCAAAATTCCAGTGGGAGCTTAACTACTAGAGTGCCACAGGGCCAGCTACACCACAGGAGAAGTAAATGGAGGTATCTCCCGTGCTCCTCAAAGGCTCCGTGGGTGGAAAAGATCCCAGCTTTAGAAATAAACTAGAGCTTTACATTCTACAGGAGATTCTTTCATTCTCTGAATACCTCAGATATTCATACCAGATACTGAAGCACTGCAACCATCAGTTAGTACTCAGATGCAATCCCGAAATGTTTTCCAAAAGAGAGGATATTGTGCAGCCACCTGCCAATGCTTGAGTCTGGGATGGTTTTTAAAATGGCTTGGGAGCTGAATACAAATGAACACATAAAATGGAAAATAATAGTAAGTTGGGTTTTTTTGTTTGGGTTTTTTTTTTTGAGGAGAGAGATACAATGTAAAATCCTTTGAATTTCAGTCATCTAGAATACTTAAACTCACTTCACTTCTTTTCCCCTTAAATTATATGGATAGAGAAACTGAGACTGCTGGTATCAGAGGCCACCAAATTATACCTAAGTTGTAAATACAGTGAAGCAACTTTAAAATCCCAGGACTTTTATTTACATTTCAAATCAAGTGTAAATAACTTTCAGTAGTATTTTTCACAAAAGCTCTTCTAGAAAATGTTACTTTCCACAACTTGAAAGATGCAGAAATTAATATAAAGGACTGCTGCCTAAAATATTTCTTAGGTACATTTGCACGCACAAATTTAACAGTACTATAAAAATGATAGTTTTCAACTTCTTTGTATATTCCATGCCTGCATTTAAATACAGACACATCTGCTTATGGCCTTAAGAGAAATATACACTGCTATTTTAATTCTGTTACCATTGCAAGACCAAACACGGCTGTGAGAGAATGAGATGGTTGCTCTTTGAAGTGGCATTTTATCAACAGAATGTGACTTAAATGTCAGCGCTAGTCATGCGCAAATCATGAAACTGTTCCTCCCTTTTGAGTCTATACTGGGTTTGAAATTTGCAAGTTGCTTTGTGCTTTTTATTGAAATATGTTTCTTAAGTGAGCTTCGTAGACAATAATGGTACAATTACTGGGGTTTCTGGTTATGATCTTGTGTGGTGTTTCTGCTAAGCTGTTGCCTCCTTTGTTTGCAATTAGTAGTTTGGCTGGGATTTAATCGTTGTCATTTCAGTATCCGTGATGCTTCACTGAAAATTTTGCACTGTACGCTAAGCCAGTACCAGCAGTGGGACCTGACACAAATGCACCTGATAGAAAAGTGTTAGAAATGTGGCTTTAAGTATTAGTTGAATAGTACAGTGTCCATGTGAAACTGTTGTAGGGCTGATGTGCTTTATCCATACCTGAGATTGGAATGAGAAGGTTTTTCTGAGCTAACCTTGTACCTTGAATGCTGTGGTGTATGCTGACAGGAGACCATAAGAGTGCTGTGGACTCACTGCCGCTCAGTTCCTTCCTTCCCTGCAGCTTGTGACAGAGAGCTGGAATTGAGCAGTTCCATGACAACTACCTGTGATTATTAACATTTAGGATTGGTCTTACTTAAGTTTACACTTTTGTTTGTTCTTGTACGATATGGTTATCTTCTGTAGCATGTGGCAATATGCAAGGTCTTGTACCTGGGTTAGGGCAATCCCCAATACCAGTACAAACTGGGTGATGAATTGGTTGAGAGTGGGCCTGTAGAGAAGAACTTGAGGATATTTGGGACATGAGCTGGCAATGTGCACTTGCACCCAGGAAGCCGACTGTATTCTGGGCTGCATGAAAAGAAGTGTGGCCAGCAGGTCAAGGGAGGTGATTCTGTCACTCTACTCTGCTGTCAAACCTAGAGGATTTGTACCTGGAGTACTGTGTCCAGCTCTGGGGTCCTCAGCATGGGAAAGACACAGATCTATTGGAGCAGGTCTAGGAGAGGGCCACAAAAATGGTCAGAGGGCTGGAACACCTCTCCTGTGAAGAAAGTCTGAGAGAGTTAGGGTTGTTTAGCCTGGAGAGGAGAAGGCTCCAGGGAGACCTTTCAGTACTTAAAGCAGGCCTATAAGAAAGATGGAGAAAGATTTTTTGCCAGTCTTTAGTGACAGGACAAGGGGCAACAGTTTTGAACTGGAAGAGGTTAGCTTTAGGTTGGACATAAGTTTTTATAATGAGGGTGGTGAGACACTATCACAGGTTGCCTAGAGGTTGTGGATGCCTCATTATTGGAAGTGTTCAAGGTCAGGTTGGATGGAGCTTTGAGCAACCTGATCTAGTGAAAGGTGTCTCTGCTCATGGCAGGGAGGTTGGAACTAGATGATGTTTAAAAGTGCCTTCCAACCCAAACCATTCTATGCTTCTATGAAAGTAATACATGAGTATAAGACTGGACAGTTTCATACCTAAGGCAAGGAACTGACTCTGCCCATGTGGTGAAGGCAGAAACGTCGTTTTGCATGGGAGTTGTGAACACTTGTTTTGCCTCGGAGCAAACTGTTCCAGGTAACTGCTCTGTGTGTTCCCAATACCTCACAAAAAGCCTGAAATGTCCAAATGCAAAGTTAAAATGGATAGTGTGGCACCTGAGAGTTGTGAGCTCCTCCTGTTTCAGAAGCTTGTGAGCCTTGAGTTTGGAAGCAAGAGGCAGCGTAAAGTGAAACTGATAGAGATTATGTGCTGGTATTTGAAATTAAAGTCTGCAGTAGAGTGTAATTAATATAGAAAAGCCAGTAAATGGAAATAGCAATTAAAAAAAAGATAAATAAGCTCATCTTCATTCAGGTTTCTGACACATCTAAACACTGATAATGTTCTGCTCTGAAAGTGATTCTGCACAACTGAATTAATATCCTATTGATATCCATATATATCGTATCAGTGTATGTTGATATCTATCACCTGCCTTACCAAAACTTTTTTTTTTTCCCCTCTCTCTGGAATCCATTGTCTTTACTAAGGTGGTGTGATTTACCAATCTAAAGCCATTTCTAGTTGGGCCGTCTCTGAACAATTTAGAAACCACTGTGTGCACAGACCTGAACTTAGAATGACAAGGTGGAGGAGGGAAATACTGAAGTCTGTGGCCAAAAACTAACAAACTGGGATGTTTTGGGTGACAGATTTTTTCCAAATGTTCACCCCATGTGTGTCTTTTCCATCCCCCACTTTTCCTTCCCTCCTCTCATCCAGTGTACTTATCTTACTCAAACTTTAAGATTGCGAGATGCTCTCAATGTTGCCAAGCTGTTGAAGATTTACTGATAGGAGTTCAGGATGGTACTTTCTGGCTCAGATGAAATTGCGAATGAGTTTATCCATCAGCAGTTTTAAAATACAAAGCAATTTAATTCTGTGTTCAACTTATACAGTGTGTTCTATTGACAATTTAACTAATGCCAGAGATAGCAAACTTCCAACTTTATTAATGTAATAGTCTATCCTGGCAGATGTTTCACAGAATTCATTCTGCTTCAAGTCCAAAAAGACCTGCCAGAAATTAACTGGTACAGCACTATCTCACAGGTCCTGAGCACATGGAAACAGTAACTAAGAGAAGTGTGAGCAGGCTGGGTCCTGACCAAAGTCAGTGCCAATGAAGTATCTGTTAGGTCTTTGAATACTTCAGTATTATTGCAGGAATACCTAGCTAACCTCTTTTTTAATGCAAGTGGAAGAATCAGGAGGAACTGTACCCTGTGGCTTGTAATACAAATTTGAATTACTGTCCTGCTGTTCCCTCAGATTGTGTGTATATGCTTGAGTGCTGACTGAGACCTTGCCAAGGAGGAAGATAACGAAGAAATAGTAATGAATTAGGAAACGAAACAGCTCACCAAAGAGCTTTCCTCTGCTCCTTCTGCTCTTGGACTGTATTCAATTCTGAGGCTTTGTGCAGCATTCCCATTAATAGGCATAGGGAAGTTTGCGAGTTTACAGCCTTCATTTCTGTGAATAACACAAGGCTCTGGCGTCGTGGTTCCAGTCTGCAGGCAGTGGAGACACACGAGCTTCTGTCCTGCAAAATTGGTTGAACCCTGCTAACTCAGGTTAGCATAAGTTAGGAATGTGACAGCAGCTTTAAGATGAATAATCTAAATTAAAAAAAAAAAAAAAGCTAAGGTGACTGTTTAACTTCTCACAAACCAGGCTCTTGTTAATCCTTAGACCATCATGACCATGACAATGCAACCACTTCAGATTTAAAAGCAGAGGGAAGTAAAAAAATCACTTGTGAAATAATTTTCATGAAAAAAAAAAAAGTTTAGTTGGGGCTAGAAGCAATGAGACACATTCTGGCTGCTAAGCTCATTTTGAAAAGTTCCTGTGTCACGCCTGAAAGAAGGAAGGGAAAGGATCCTAGCTCTCCAACAGTGTTAACTGTAGCTGTTTCTGAGGTTAAAGAAAGCCCTATGTTCAAAACCTGTTACAAGGCTGAATATTATCTGTATCACAGTTCACTCCTTTTTTTTCTAACTGGAAAACAGACAGGAGAAACAGGAGCACAAAAATATCCATGGCCAGATTTCTTTATGTAAAAAAAAAGGTAAGAAAATGCAAAAAAAAAAAAAAGATAAGAAAATCCCATCTTTCTGGAATATATTTTGAACTGAGAAGTCATGTTGAAAGAGAAATTTCAGTGTTTGTGAGTGTGGGCAGGAGTATAAAAATGTGTGATAAAAATAGCAGACTAAGTGGAAATCAACACTAATACATGGATACATACCCAGGGATGTTACATGATAATATCTGAGAGAGAAGTACAGAATCATAGAATGGTTTAGAAGGGACCTTAAAGCTCATCTAGTTCCAATCCCCCTGCCATGGGCAGGGACACCTTCTACTACACCAGGTTGCTCAAAGCCCCATCCAACCTAGTTTTGAACACATCCAGTGTTGGGGCACATCTACAACCTCCCTGTGCAACCTGTTCCAGTGACTCACCACCATCAGAGTGAAGAACTTCCTTACATCTAATCTAAATCTCCCTTCCTCCAGTTTAAAGCCATCACTCTTCATCCTGTCGCTACAAGCCCTGGTAAAAAGTCCCTCCCCAGATTTCTTGTAGGACCCCTTCAGATACTGGAAGACCACAGTGAGCTCTCCCTGGAGTTTTCTCTTCTCCAGGCTGAACAACCACAGCTCTCTCAGCTTGCCCTCATAGGAGAGGTGCTCCAGCCCTCTGATAATCTTGTAGCTCTCCTTTGGACCCACTTCAGCAGGTCCATGTCCTTCTTGTACTGGGGGCTCCAGAGGTGGATGCAGTACTCCAGGTGGGGTCTCGTGAGAGCAGAGTAGAGGGGCAGGGTCACTTCCCTCGACCTGCTGGCCATATATGCACTAAGTCTATATTTATATACTTCTTAAAAAAAAAAAAAGCAGAAACCCAACACTTTGTATAATTTTCAAATTATACTTAAAAAATCATTTTTGTTTTAATTATAATTTCAACTCAGACATTGGCTCCTGTTCTCACCTTTAGGAACTGCTTAGAAAAATCAAAATCATTTAACTCCTTTGCAATTGGTAGTGCGTGCTGAAAAGGGACTTCTTAACAAAGTCCTTGAAAAGTTATGTTAGAGAAAGAGGACCTACATGTGAGGAATAAGTACTGCATCCTAAAAGGCTGAAACTATGATCAAAAAGTTTAAAGCTCTAAGAAATAGCTGTCTTGAAGAATGATCTTTCAGTTGACAAGAGGTTAATTAATCAAAATAATGATTTTCAGAACAAGGGGTTGTTTTTGTAGGCTCTCCTAAAACACAGCTCTGGGTACAGCAAATGGAGAATTTTCTTACACAGTCAGAAGCAAAAGATACATTTTGTAGATGGACACGATGCATAACTTCATGAGGTTAATTTATTTATACTGTATGGAACAAACTCCTTTCAAGTGGGTATGGTAAACCAGCTGGGAAAACCATTCATACTTTTATTCAGCGCTGTTTTGTGATTCTCTTACTGTACCTCGTGTCTTCTGGAAAACACATTTCAGATGTGCTCTGAAGTGTTAGTTGGTCTTTGTTATTATCAGCATGATGCAGTTGCAGCATCTGTCCATGGCAATGCAATTTATGATAAAATACAGCTAATTAAATCCCTGGAGGATTTGTTTTCAGGCATGCTGTGAAACTGAATCATACAAATATTTTCTATCAAATTGTAGCAGGATTAAAGTGTCTGTTTAAATTTCTAAATGTGTGCACCTACACCCTTTTCCCCTATCTTTCCACCACAAATGTGAAGTGATAGGAAATACACTTTATTGCTGCAGTATCAACCAGGAGAGATACTTGGGGTAACTTGCAGAGAAACACCTACAGCACAGTTATGCTGCCACATAATGAGGTAGGAGTAATGCTGCAGGTTTTATAAATTGACACCTAAATCACCCCATCTGAGTAAATTATTAAAACTAGGTTTATTGCTATTTCTTTTTTTAACTCTAATTTGCTCTTTTTTATATTGGTAGACAAATAATCAATGTAGTATCCACTCTAGGGGGGAAAATGCCTCCCACAAACTGCACCTTTGCGAGGGCTGAACATGAGCCAGCAGTGTGCCTGGGTGGCCAAGAAGGTCAACGGCATCCTGGCCTCTATCAGAAATGGTGTGACCAGCAGGAGTAGGGAGGTGATTGTGCCCCTGTGCGCGGCACTTGGGAGATTGGTGAGGGGTCTGGAGAGGAAGTCTTATGAGAAGAGGCTGAGGGAACTGGGGTTGTTTAGCCTGAAGAAAAGGAGGCTCAAGGGAGACCTTATCGCTGTCTACGACTACCAGAAAGGAGGTCTTAGAGAGATGGGTGCTGCTTTGTTCTCCCATGTAAAAAGTGATAGGACAAGAGCAAATGTCCTCAAGTTAGATTGGATCTTAGGAAGAAATTCTTCACTGAAAGAGTGGTTAGGCACTGGAACAGGCTGCCCAGGGAAGTGGT
>JAVSBS010018323.1:40335-52930 GCA_033124195.1 Coracias cyanogaster | reverse complement strand
GAGAGAGATGAAGTCACCTTTCTCATCAGAACCGCTGCTGCTCCAGAAATGAATGCATGGTATTTCTGTGCAGCACAGGGTCCAGTTCAGATTGGGGATGCATTCATAAAACTTAAAAGAGTTCTGTGAGCTGACTGGCACACACAGAGCGCGCACTGTTGTGTAACACAATACTTAAGACGCTTCCCATCTGCACTGTATTTCAAAGCATATTTTACTTGTTAGCTTCAGTTAGAAGGTCCCCCTGGTTCCGCTGCAAGAGGGGACCCTGCCAAAACGCAGGGCTGAGCAGAAGCACTGAATCTGTATCAACATAAAATAAATACGAAGTAAGAACGAAGTACGCCTATGACCTACATGTAAAAAACCCACCAAACACCAACAGACTTTTGTTTGCTTGAGGATTAGGAGATATTTAGAGAACATCATGGCTGTGGCACTTGAACGCCACCAAAAGCTCTCCTCACTGAAAGCCAGGAATCACGATAGATTTAGGAACTGATAATTCTGCGCTATTTTTTGCAACCCCTTGGAAGACAATATATTTTATTTATTAAAAGCCTTCCGTACGCAAGCTTGCCAAGCGGAGCTCCTCGGCAAGGCTTTCATTTTAAAAACCTGGTATTCATGTGACCGACAGGAAAGCATTTTGTGACTTGTTACGGTTCATCTCCAAACGAGCTGTTCGGTGGGTCTGGACGGAGCCCGCTCCCCACGGGGAAGCGTACCATCATGCCAGACCGCAACCGAAGTTTCAGCCCAGCCCCGAGCCAGGAGCCCCCAGCCCGGGCTGGGGAAACCCCAGCGCCCCTCTCCCGGCACGGCCCCGGGATCGGGCATCGGGGCCGCGCCGCGTCCCGGCGGGGGCGGTGGCTTCCCCCGCGTTGGGCGGGGGTACCGGCGGCGGGCAGGCCCCCGCGGCCGGGCGAGGGGCCTGTCGGTGAGTCGAGGGGCGGCCCTGCCCCGGCGTGGCTCCTTCCCCGCAGCGCGGCCGTGGCTCCGTCCGCCGCCTTCGGGGCAGGCTCAGGGGAAGCCTGGGGAGAGCCGCCACGGCGGCCCGCGGTGATTCCCCGGTGGCGGCCAGCCGGCGAACAGGCTTCTAACGCCGACAGCCACCCCGGCAGCCGCAGGCCAGCTGTCTGCCTTCCTTTTAGGAACCGGCTTTTCCGGCAGCTTTGCCTGGTTTGAAAAGCCAGGTTGTGACACTCCTTTAAGCAGCCCTCCTCGCCTTCCAAAATCCTCGCGTGTCTCCGCCCGCAGCCCGCCGGCGGCTCGGCTGGAAGCGGTCCGGGAGGTGCTGGCGAAGGGCCCGGCGAGTCCTTCCTCGCTGGCGCTCGGCTGGAGGAGGATGCACCGAAAAGGGTTGAGTCACTCCGGATCCCGCACCGCGAGAGAGCGGTGTCGGTGTCATGCAGAAGGCGCTCACGTGTAGAGGGGAGCCCTCGGCGTTTCGCCTGGTGGTTTTGAAGCCTGCTGTCCGCCTAACACCTCAGGGAAAGGGTGTTTAACCTTATCTGCCATGCAAGGAAGCCTTGCTGCAAGAATGAGAGGTAACAGAGGGGAAGAAAGTACGCTGGCATGTGTACCGCCAACTTTTTTTCAGCGCAAAGCGTGCCTCAAATTGCTTTTCGGTCATAGAGCAGGTGAAGATCGTGCCTGGTCTATTTGGAGCTTCGTGTTTACAGGGAAGAACTTCCTTCCTAAAGTTTGATGGGAAGCCCAGCTAACAAGCAGGGAAACAGTACGGACCTAATTAAGTATTGGCAGCATTTAACTGGGTGTTTATTGATTCTGAAAAATAACAGGCCATCAAAGAAAGCTTCTATGATAGAGGAGGAAACTTAATACGGTGCCAAAGGAAATTTGCCCCCGAGTATATATAAGCTCAGCTAAACGCTTCCTATAAAAAACTAAAGTGTGTATAAATGGCCATCTTCTTTGAGAAGTTTAAGTAAATAACTATTCTGCAGTGGCTCCCCAAAATTACAGGATTACAGCAGAGCTAATTGCCAACAAAGGTGAAACAGGCTTCTTCCTGCCCAAAAAATAAATAGAGAAATGGCAGGATTTTTAAAGGCGTTAATCTTTTAATTGGTGCAAATAACTGTGTTTTTTAAAATCCACCTCATATTAAAAGGGCTTTAGGCCTTTTATAAAAGCAGTGATTGCATTCACAACCTCATAACATACCTTTTTAGCTTACAATCTATGGTTGGCAAACTATGAAAAAGACTTGACTTTGGTATTAAGAGTGAGCCTTAGCTTACTGTTGATTTTGTTCGTAGAGCAAAAGTATTAAAATCTTTCATGTCTCTGAGGCAGTAATTTGAAGGCCAAGGAACCTCCCCTTGACCCTTTTGTGTCATTAACGTAGCTGGCAAAAACCTCCCACCTTCTAGTCACTGAAACAGTTTCTTGTATATGTATTGGGTTTATTATTTGATCATAGGTGATGCTGTCCTTTCTAGCTGGATGATTAGTCATTACTGGTGATATAACTTGAGTTATGAAAGTATGTTTAAACAAAAAAAAGGGAATTCTTTATGACATTCCTTTTTTTTTTTCCTCCTGTAACTCAGCTGGCCATCAAGCTGCAATGAAGGAAGAGAAAAGCTCCAAAGATACTGTTTATAGTTTTTGTTGTTTACCTGAAGTTATGATTCCTGAAGTTTTAAAACATCAGATGTTTCTTTTCTATACTGCTTCTGTTCACTGATCACATTTTTATTTCCCCCACAGTTGTAATTTCTGTTTTTAAAAGCATCTTCATGGTGACTTGAATGGCATATTTTCAAAATATGAACATTGCTCATTTGGTTTTTGAAGTTAGTATCTCCATGCTCTCTTCAACTAGGTCCTCATTTTAGGTCCTTTCCTTGCAAGCTGTTTCTAAATTTTACATATGTTTTCAATGTGATGTCTCTGGGATGCATCCGTTCTGTATGTTTGCACCATAAAAGCCCCTTTTCTTTCATTCTTGCCACTTCTCAGTTTTTCGCATTGTTGTGCTGTTATAGAAAAAGGTAGTTTCCCAAAAGACATCTATGTGGAATGTCCAAGACACAACTCTCCTGCCCAGATATTTTCATTTTTTGTCAGCATATTCTTTAGAGAGTTGTGTTTTCTTTATTGTGTTCCAACTCTGAAGGCCCTTTGTGGCGATTGTCCCCCCTCTCTCTTTCATCTGCTAGTGGGACAGTGGCTATTGCCTCCAATCTGTTCAAGCAGAGCTCACTTCTTTTGTTTGCAAGATACCAAAACTTGAAAAAAAGAGAGAGAAAAAACTTTCTATAGGGAAGAGGCATTTATTTTCAGCTGCTGGAAAATGGAATACTTTGACCTTCTTCTGACCTTTCTCCCTATCGCTGATGTTTTGTAGTGAAGGACTCATGTTGGGCCAGGTTTGTCTTCATTCTTTGTGTTCAGCTGGCTGTCTACAGCTGTTAGATGGTGCTGTGTTTGGACAGTAAGATCCTGCTGCTCTTGTTTCTAAAAATGCTTCAGTTGTTGGTCTTGAGATCTTGGAGTCTAGGTGGAGAACAGGGCTTTGCGGGCGTTTCTGTAGCTCAGGTAGTACAGACACCTTTTCTCTTACTCCAAGCCCAGGAGCAAAGACATTTACTTCTCTGGGTTGCATTGCATCTCATGCCTTACCTGTAATTTTCTTTTTATGCTTATAATTGCAGTGCTCACTAGATAAATGTACTTACTCGGATGCTGAACTGCAGCTGTATTTGTGCCCTCCTGTGGGGTTGAAGGGAGCACATGTGCTTCTTCCTGGGCACAAGGTCTGCTTGCGTGGAACTGATGGCACAATGGGAAAGGAAGGTTTTATGCCCTGTGAAGTCAGGAGTCATTTCATTTTACAGAGTCATAAAATAGCCTCACACTCCTGTAGAACTAAACAATGTTGTTGTTGTGTATTACACTGTACTCTGTTTCTAGCACTGAGAGTTGTTTGATAACAAGGGCTTTGGCCTTCTTGTCTTCCCATTCTTGGGTTTTGTTTGTTGCTTCAGGATCTTAGTACATTTGGACAATAGTACCCTTCTGTAGTATTTAAATCTGTGCTGGGAGAACTGTATAAGTCCATATTTGTTCAGACTTTCTCAAGGCTTAACATATTTTTTCAAAGGTTTAATTTATTCTGAATTGCAAACTGCTGAAAAGAGTGTCATAACTGAATGGAGCGTAGCTGTAGACAGATAAATGACTGTGCAAAAATGACACGGTAGCAATCCACATTTACACTCCATCCCCTTAATGCATTAGCTCAACTCATTCATTACACAATTTTCTCTTCCTTTTCAGAAAATAAGCTGCAATCGTTATCATCCTTTTTGTTGTTAATTGTGTTTCTTTATGTTAGCTTGCAGTTTTGAGAAAACACAGGGAACAACATTATGAAGTTTAGCATACAACTCTAGTGCTAGTAGTTGAAACATACACTTTTCTGCAAAGTAAACTAATGTAACTCTGATAACTAGGAAAGAAATACCTTGGGTGAGAGACTAATTTTTGCATAGTCTTTCAACTACAGATATGCCTTAAAGGGTCAAATGCTGATTTTGTAACAATACATACAGAAGCCTGTGTGAAAATGTACTTTTCCGGTGGGATTCATGAGTCATTCTTCTGCTCCCCTGTATAGTCCAAGTGAAAACGAAAAGCATCATTCTGAGTCTTTCCTTCATTCACAAAGTCTGAGTTGTTCAATGTGTTGTGATTTCCTTTGTGGTTTTTTTTGTTTGTTTGTTTGTTTTTGTTATGGAATGGGATATAATGGTGGTCTGGGAGCCTAGTTAAACATGTGTGTGACCCTGTTTGATCACACAGTGATCGATTAAACAATACTCCCGATCCCCCGTTCTTTATTTGGCTCACGAAGTATGTTTAAATTATATTACAGCCTTGAAAGATAAGTTAATTGCATTTATGTCTCTGTTTCCATAACATCCATCCAAATTTCCATTACATTTTTCTTGCTAGCCTGTATTACTTTGTGAATGGATGCTATGGGCTGTTTCTCCCAATCTTGAAAGTTACTTAATGACCTCTTTCCTTCCCACTCTTCTTCCTTGAGCATGCAACTCACCATAAAATGCCACCTATTTGTACTAAGCTTTCTAAATCTAGCTTGGAATGATGCTTTCTCTTTTAAGGATAGAACATTGCTTTTTTTAAAGGTCAAAAGGATTTTACCGGGTACTGTTTAATAATTCCTGTCTTGTATGTTGTACGTAATCAGACATGTTGTGTGGTGCCTTTTAGCGTGATTATAGCATGTCTGAAGTATTTCATAAAGCAAATACTTTCATCAACCACGTAGTAATAACACTGTACTTTTAATAGAGGAGCTTTCATCCTGGAGGGTGTAATAATCTCCAGTTTGTAGTGCTACAACTAGGAGAACTGAATATGCAAGTCTCATTGCGAAATGCAGTCAACTCTGGGGTGAAATGTGATGAGCGATTAACAATGTATGGTAGCGTTGTGTAAGAAGTTAAGATACAAGGTGAGGAAAACATGGTGTCAGCTGTCACAGAAGATTCTTGGCTTTGGGACAAAATGATTCATTAGGTAGGCTGAAAGCATATGCCCAGGTATTGCAAAAGTGGAGGTTTGTGCTGCCTGCCTATAGACTGTTGGACCATCTCTTATTGCCATTGCCCAGGCTATCAAGTTTTGTTCAGGTTCTCCCTTAGGTCTCATGTGTTTCTGTCCAAGGCTATGTGAAGGAATATTCTTCAGTTTTTAGAGATAAGGAGTGGATCAAAAGGCTTCCAATTTTTGTAAAGCATTAGTAAAGAAGTGCATATCCATTAAAGATGACACTTTCTCCATTTCAAAATGTCTCATTTTTACTTGTGGATGTAGGTGCTGGGACAGATAGGGGTCCAGGTTCTCAGGCTTTCTAGAACAGAGCAGCCACCAAAGTTAACTGCCATGCAAAAGCCTTTTTATCATATTCAGATCTCTACAGCCTTTTAAATGCCTCTCAATAAGAAATGGATTCTTATGTTGTGAAAGTGGACGAATGACACCTGACGTTTTCATCTTCCCTTATGCGGACATATGTCTATATTTACATCTTCTTCAGATTCTTTGTTCTTGCACAAAATGGATTCACAGGTGGGCCTTACCTCTAGGTTGCATGATCATGATTTATGGATGGCGTGGAAAGGAACTTCTGAACTACATAAACCAAAGAATACTGTTTATCACATTAGATGCAGTATTCTAACTTGCCTGTCTTACTGAGAAACCTGGCTACACCTTACCAATTGTTTTAGATATTACCCTTCCAACTGTCAATGCACACAATCTGTGTCTTCATTAATGGTTGCTTGACTTGAGCTTCAGAGCTCTTCTGCAGGATGTGTGTTTCTGCAGGACAGTGCTTCAGAGGTCACAGAACAATTTGGGTGAGAAGGGAGCTCAGGAGCTCTCTAGTCTGAGCTGCTGCTGTGAGCAGACCAGCTTGGAGGGTCAGGAGCAGGCTACTCAGGCTGGGCCTCACACGGGGGAAGCTTTTTCTTATGTCCAGTGGGAACCTCTCATATTTCAGTTTTTGTGTCTTATCTTCCCGCTGTGTGCTGCTGGGAGCAGCCTGGCTTCCCCTCTTTGATGACCACCTCATAGATGGTGGTGGGGCTGCTGTTAGGACCTCCCAAATCTGTCTGTGTTCCAGGCTGAGCCAGCCCTGTTCCCTCAGACTCTCCCTACAGGGCAAGTGCTCCAGCCTCAGCTGTCTTGGTGGCCTTTTGCTGAACTCACTCTGATTTATCAGTGTTGTCCATGGACTGGGAGAGCCAGAACTGCATGTAGTATCACAGTGTGTTCCAATGGGTGCTGGCCAGTGGTGGATGATCAGTTCCTCTGGTTGGTTGGCTGGCTCCTGTTAATACAACCCAGGGTGCTGGTGGCCTTCTCTGCTGCCAGGACATGCTGCTGGCTCCTCTTTGGCTTGCTGTCTGACACAAGCTCTCGGTCCTTTTCAGCAGAGAAGCCTGTGTTGCTGCCAGAGGATTTATATCCCAGACACAGGACTCCACATTTATCCCTTTTGAATTGTGTGAGGTTCCTGTTGGCCCATTCCTCCAGCCCATCCAGGTCCCTTTGAATAGCAGCCCTGCCCTTGAGTGTATCAACTGGTCCTCCCAGTTTGATGTCATAATAAAAGTTGATGGCTGTGTACCCGTGGTCCATGCTGGGATGTGCCTCATTTACTGTCTGTATCACTGACCTGGAGGAGAAGTACTAGTGCCTACACTTGGATGTGCTTTGCGTCTGCATTGTATTCTTTGCTTATATCCTTTTTTTGTCTCTCCTATTATTTACTTGGAGAGCTTGCCTTTTTTTTTTTTTTTTTTTGTATGCTGAACTACAAAGAAACTATATTGTGTTCTTATTTTCTTTAGAAACATAAACCAGCTAAAATAAAAAAAGACATGGGAGTAGGAGAACCATTGTATATTGGTCACTTAACTGATGACCCTGGAGAAGACTGGAATGAGGAGGGATGATTCTCACTTGCCTGTGGCCAGTCTTTTGAGCCTTTCTAAAACTGAAGTGTATCTCACTGGGAATGAAGCACTTAATCAGTAAATTTTATCTTTTTATTGTATATTTTTTTAAATTTGATTGTAATAAAAGGCTGTTATCTTTATGAAAGTCGGAAATAAAGCATTCTTTGCAAAACAAAGCAGGAAAATTTACTTAAAAGTATATAAAAGTGTGTGTGTGTAAGATACCTTTTAAAGGTATTTAGCTGATTTGTCTGTGGAAAAAAAAAATATATTTGAGCAATAAAATTCTAAGCCAAATAAGATTTTGGAGACACTAAGATCTAGAAACTAAAACTATTTGTCTACTTCTGTCCCTCTCTTTGTGGATCTACATCTAGATACTTAAAATTCTGTATCTTTAATCTTCCTGTATTAAATTAGAAAATCCTTTATAACATTACAAGATGGGCTAAAATAGAGCAGTAGCATTACTTCATCCCATTTGCAATTGTCATAATGGAATTGGATAATGAAGTTTTGTTGAAACTAGGATTGCATATCCATATTAAGATAATTTCTTTACTGATGTTTGCTTTGAGAATACTAACTCTGCTGCCATTGGTCAAGCAGTGATGTTCTGGAGATGAGTAAGAGAAGCTAAATCAAATTTAAATCAAAGTTATAGTTAAATAATGATTATAAGATGTGATCCATCTATCCAGGCTTTGAATCATGTAATATTTAAAATTTGCTTATTTTTCTCTGTTATTTCAAATCAATACTGTTCTGAATTTTCAACATATTCAAAGGAGTTTATTTTTATAAATTGTATTACTGATTAACTTGTTTTAACTTTACCACAGCTTTGATTTTGATTTTCTTCCAAATCAAGGCAGTGTACCTGCTTGCATGTGTGTTGTATCAGCAGGCTCCTCACTCTTTGGTTTTCTGTCTTTTAAAAATTTAAAGGCTTGTTCAGACTATAGCCAAGTTATCAAGAACGTAGTAGGATACTAGTTTACTACTTCTGAAACTAAATTGTAATTTCTAGTGTTTTCCTCTTGGATATAGAGACCTAATTTAACATCAGTGAGTGATATAAGGGCAGAGTTTAGCCCAATTTTTTTGTTTTGTGTTGAGCATTCCTGAATAGAAGTGGTTTAAAATCTTGGCTGTTGCTTCTGGTGTTTGCTCGTTCTTTGATGCATGGACAGTCTTGGATAAAAGCTTTTGTTGACGTGTTGCACTGAAAATTATATAAGTGCTTGTCAGCTTGTTCACTTCATTACTCTTGTGGAGGGAAAATACTTCTGTATTCCATCAAGTAGAAGAGAGGCCTTTGCATGGGGTATGTACCATGGTTTATTAAATACAGTCTGTAGACACTAATTTTTCTCTCCCTCCCCTCTATTTCAGACTCCAGGTCGAGGTGGGTCTCAGAGCTCGGATTCGGATTCGTCTGCCACACCAGGAAATGCGGTGGATGTGAACAATGAAGGCTCCTCTGAGGTACTGTACACCATAGATGGAACTGGAGTCTGAAACCTTGGGTGCTGTTTCACTGGTCCATGAAGCTGTTGGAAGTAACTTTTGATGCTGTACATAAATAACAGCTGTACCAAAGAAATACTCAGAACTATTATCTTCTAAAAATTGGTTATTTAAATAAAAAATGGTGTGCTGTAGTTATCTGTAACTGTTAATTAGGCTTATTTATCTATAAACGGTCACAAGCAATCCTTCCTAGAGATGACTTATTAAGAATAAAAGCAATGAGAGATAAGCTTAAGACTTCTTGTTCATAAATCTTTTATTACAGAGTTCTGAAAAATGAGGCTTAACATGTTATCACACTTACACTCCCTTTTCACCTTACTTCTGCTGAGCTGTAATAATATATACTGGAAACTTCCTACTCCTTGTGAAATGTGTTGCTTTTTTGTTTGGTGTTGGTGTATAAATCTACCACTTGTAAATCCTATCCACTTTTTATGTGCTGTACGCCATGCTTAACCAGCAGAGTAAGTTGTTATTCTTGCTTCAATCCCATATTACAATGTATTTGAATTTACATTGTTGTCAAATATTAACTCTGAAAAATGCAAACGGACTTCACTGGCTGTTGACGCTAGTTTGTGCTAATGTAGCCTGATTACCTAGCTTGAAAATGTTTCAAGCTTAGCATACAAACGCAGTGCAAGGTTAATTACTCCTATTACAGCATTAAAGGGAGCAAAGTGCCCTTTCTTACACTGAATAAAGTGTATGATGATTCAAATACTTCTATCTCTGCTATGATAAGAGATAAGAGAAACTTTCACTGTGCCGTTTAAAATCCTAATTGCCTTCCATCTGTGCATCTGCTTATGTCTTATTTCTTGAAGCCTTATTACAGTCTGTATAATCAGACACACCTTAATATTTTGCTGCATATTATATGTCACACATTTGTGAGTCTGAATCTGGTTTGTATGCATATTTACACTATCCCTGAAGCAAATAAATACCCTTAACTTGCAGACTAAAATCTCATTACTTTTGTAGTTAATTAAGGCATAAAAATGTGCAATGAGATAACTGCTTCTCTCCAACGTTGGGCTAAAATTGCACAGTACTGTTAACATGAGTGCAGTATCACTGACTAGGGCTGGTGGGTTGTCACAAGGTAACTCAATCATGATGTAGTACTATTTTCTTGATGTAGGACAAGCTTTCAAATTGGTGCTGTGCCTGCGCTATTGCACCATTGGCTTGTCTTGCTGCTGAGTTGAACATGGATCAAACCAAAGACTGGTTGATACTGTATAACATGAAAAAGTATCTTTTCATTGTCAATAATTCCACCATCCTTAGCATTAGTTACAAGTGGGGTGTTCTCCATAGCACGGAATTTCAAAATCTGTTTGAAATTGAGGTCTGAAACTGGTGATGGGTTTTTACTCTCCTGAGATTCATGTTGCAGTGCGCAGCTTGAGCCTTTCTGTTGATTTTCCTTTTCCTGTGCAGCTGGCCTGAGGTGTTGTTTCTATGAGAGCTTCTCTCCAGGAGCACCATAGCCAGACTTTGCAGAATGTTTACTTTCTGTTTTATCATTGTGTTCCCACCTGGTTCTGGTATTACATAAAGTCAGAAATCTAATTGACTTATTTTCACGCAATTTCTTGCCTAGATTTTCTAATATCTATTGCTGCTAGATTCAAATGGAGAATAGTTATTAAATCTGTGCAGTTTCTCATGTTTCCTGTCTCTTGAAGCCTGGTTGAAATCAATCCTGATTTTTGAGAACTGTAGTGTGAAACAAAAGGAGTGGAGAAGTCTGAATTCAACCTGCTCCTTGCTGAAGGAGAGCTGAAAATCTGTTTTAGTCCTGTCTGTGGCCACATCAGCACTTCACGTCACACACAGACCTGTCATCAAGTCTAGCTACACCTTTTATTCACTATGCAATCCGCCTGAGGAAGAAATGTTTGAACCTATCCTACCTTTGTAGCTTAGGTCCCAGTGCAGCTCTGCAGTACAGTAATGTGGCTATGCTCGCTAGACAGGTTTGCCACAGACATCCTTTTTGGAAGAGGCCTTAACCTTGCCGTGTGTGCATGGAGGGTTGTGTTCAGTCTCTTCTGCCTGTCTCTGTAGTGCTCTGCCATGGAGATGTGGACATCCTCCAGCCAGCAGTATGGACAGAGACCCAGAGCACTTTACTCCCTGTCCTGCTTTTTCTGAGTGTTTAAACACATAGATGTGTCTTGAGGATGTAAAGTTGTTGTTCTTCAAAAACTGATTTAACTTTTGGCTTTGATAAATCTTTGGCGAGCATGCTGGGTTTCTTTTTTCTTAATTGTTCCAAGGAAGGTGCATCTTTTTCCCTAAGTGGACATGCCAGCCAGGCGTGCAGTGGCACTGGCACCTAGACCTCTCCTGCTGCTGCAGACTCGCTTGTTGATTTATGTGGATATTTCTGCAGTCTCACCGCAGCACCCTTGTCTCTCTCTGTGAAATGTCTGAGCACCGTTATGGGAAACCGCATGATGGCTCTGACATGATGCTCTGTAATGTCCATTCACAATTTGTTCTGCAGCTGTGTTACATGAAGTGGTTACCAAGAGTGTCTGGAAAACTATGTTGTAGTAGTAGTATGCAGCATGCTGCTAGCTTCTAAAGCGTGTTTTATATTTGTTTATTTTCATATTAATAACTGTTCCTTCTTGCCTTCGCCATGGTATTGATATGTGGTTTGCAAAAGCTATCTTCCCAAAAGGAAAACAGACTGCTTCTAGTGGTTGTAGAGAGCTTTCAGCGTAAGAATTTGAACAGTGTTTGATTCAAAATATGCTTTTTTGTCCTTATTAGCTTCTCAAAAACAAATATACATTTCGCAGGGCTTCATCTGTCCACTGTGTATGAAAGTGTGTGTAACTCCTACTGATCTGTCTGAACATTACCAGAATGAGCACACTGGGACAGAAGGAAGACAGGAGCTTCGTGACCTCCCAGCTGTTACTGTGGGTCTTGTTTATTTTGTTTCAATAGCTTTGGTAATGGGATGCTTTAAATGAGCATACATCTTTTCTGGTGGCTTGGGTGTCAGCTTTTTTAATTGTTTCATTTGATTCCTTGCTAAAACATAATTTGATCTCTTACACATGATTCCAAAGAATACATTCAGCAGAAGAATTTATCTGTGTCTAGCTTTCAGGTTTGCAGTTGTCTCTCACATGGAACATTTGCGATATTGGGAGACTTGTAGTCACCAATGTATTCTTTTTGAACAGCTTTTGCTTGACTTTCTTGTAAATAAGGCTATTACATTATCTGATTTACTTCACCTCAGACTCAGTATATTGGTAAATGTGGTATCAGGTCTGGTACATACTTTGTGAAAAGAAATGTTTTGAGCTCTTATTAGCTAACTATTTTTAAAGCAGGTTTCTAAGGGAGATGGGTACATTTGGTAAAAGGTGGAATGGGGAACAGGAATATAAAAAATTCAGATGCTTCTCTTCTTGAACATATCACAGAATCACAGAATCGTTATGGTTGGAAAGGACCTCCAGGGTCATCAAGTCCAACCTTTCTCCTAGCATCTC
>JAVSBS010018323.1:0-16437 GCA_033124195.1 Coracias cyanogaster | reverse complement strand
TTCATTCATGATGTATTTCCATGTTAAGAATGAAACATGGGATGTGCTTACTGAATTATGAATGAGAGAAATGTATCTTTATGCATATAAATTACGATTCTGGTTTGAAAGGCTGCACTGGCTTCCTTAGCAAGCTTCTGCACATTTTCTGCACTATAGTGTTTCAGTAGTGAAATATCCATATCCTGTTTTCTGAGAACATCCTTGTATGTTTCTCTGCCAAAGACAGATCTCAGAATATGTTTTAGTTAAGGGTTCTGTAATGGAACAACATTGTAATGTACAGCGTTACAGAAAGTCAGAATTAATAGATATACGTAGTCATACAGTGTGTTAATATGTTCTCTTTGGTCTTCCTTTTTCTGTAGGAAGGTTGTAGATAGTATATATATTGTCTACTACTTCTGTTTTAGTTCATTCTTGAATTCAGTATTTACACATTTGTGCTGAAATATGTGGTTATGAGAACAATAGGAAAGAAAGCTTCTTTGAAAAGGTCACTATTACATAGTGTATTCGAAGTGAGTGCACTCATACACAGCACGCTTTAGGGCAGCCATTGTTAGCGGTCTGAAGTGCTTTTCTTGTTTGCTTCTGTTACTGCATTCAAATACTGTGCAGGCATTGATATATTCTGTTTTGTACCAATTCTCTTTAATGGGATAGTATTGTTGCCCTAATTATGCTGACCTGCAGGGTTGATGTGTCCAAAAATCACCCACTAAGTTTGCATCAGATGCCAGATTTGCTTCTAATGCCTTTTCCAATACGTTTTCCTTACTGGGGAGGCAAAGGTTTTGCCTGTGTAACTGTGAGCTAGAACTGTGATAACAATTAATGATAATCTGTTGTGATTTTTATCTCTTGTGCGCTCAACCTGGTATTTTCTATTGGACTGGGGCCAATTTTTGTCTTCTGAAATAGTACATGAATGAATCTCAGCTGGGAAACTGCACTCAGTGGTACTTTTGTAGCTGATGGTGCTCTGAAATTAGTTTGCAGGTGATGTTTTTCTTAAGCAGTTTATTTGTATATAAGTTGCTGTTTTATTTTGCTACCAGACATGTTGCTTTTGTTGGGTTATGCATGCAAAGCTTTGTTTTAAATGTGGATTTTCTGTTTGTTCAGGCTACCATTAACCAGCTAAGAGCTGAACTTGCCAAAGGACCTCAGGAGGTAGCTGTGTATGTTCAGGAGCTGCAAAAACTTCAAAGTTCAGTCAAAGAGCTAGAACAGAAAAACCAGGTGAGAATGCTGTTATTTCCTGTGCTTATCAGTTCACATTAAAATGGAAACACTTCACACATTGCCTTGGGAAGCACTGAAGACTGTAGCAAAACACTTCTTGGTGTTGCAGAAATTGAGAATTCCTTTACCATTTTGCTTAACACTAGGGATATCATCATGTACAACCAAACGCTGTATTTTAAGGATTGTCAGTATGTTACAACTGAAATCCTCAGGGCTGTTATGATTGAAGACTTCTAATTGCTGCAGTTTATGCTTCACCTTTCATTAAGCAGTATTGCCATCTCATACATGGAAAGAAAAAAACAGTGCCCTTTGAAATATTACAATGTTTGCTGAAAAATTGCAATTCAGAAGACATTTTGAGCTCTTTGCATTGGTCTTCCAGTTTCTTGGCTTTTAGATTGTACTCCTGTCATATTTTCTGGCCTTCTGTCAGAGTCATGAATGGTAGAAAATTGAAATAAACTCCAGAAGCTTCACAGCTTGTAAATATTCCTTGAGAGCTTATATCAAAACCCTTTGAGCTTGCTGTGCTTTGTATTTGCATTAAGAAAGTGTGTGTTGTGGGCAAATAAATGGAAGTAAAGGAGGAAAGAAGACGAGAAAGATGCATGCTGCTTTTTGTGTGTATGCGTAACACTGTATATGAACTGTACACATTATAAATGTGTATTTACCAGCAATCTTTTCAGTCTTGGAAAAGAGGAAAGTACAGGGACTAGACAGTGTATTTACTGTAATCTAATATTAAAGCAGCATTTGCAAAGAATGTAAGTTGGTGCAGTTAAAATTTGGTAAATTAAACTTGTCTTTAGTGGGCTGACTCTTGGTTTGGCTCATTAAATCAGGTGCAGAACTGAGATGGCAAAATTGTCATACTGTACTTTTCCACAGACCACCAACACCGAATCGAGCTTTTGGCAAAATTACTGCTATGCAGTATAGAGCCTTTGCCTGAATATATTGCTATTCCATTAGCAACGTGGAGTGAAACAGATTGATGCATAAGGTAACCATACTTTAAGAAAAGTCATCTGCTATGTGAGGTTAGTGCCAAACACGACTTGAGGAATAGGAGCAAGAGAAGTGGCAGGGATCTAGTTTTCCTCTTCCAGTTTCAGTGACTTAACACAGTCTAGAATCACCTCTTTACACAGCTTTTTAAAAAACAATATCCGTAAGAATGGTATGCTAGCCAAGGAATCTTGGCCCTTGAAGACCTGGACCTAGAACTGGAAAAGTTAAGACTAGCTTCCCAAATAACAGAAGTTGTCGCCACTTTGGACAGCTTGCTGTCCCTGAAGAAGCTGTCAGGAAGGAGGGAGGAGCCATTAATGCAGATTATGGCATTTTGATCTGTACATCCACTTGTAAGTGGATATTTCTGTGCATTGACGCAGAGTTTTTCAAGCTTCTGTACAACCTGTTTCTTACATTTTCAGTAGCTATGCTGAGAAGAGCAGATGACAAGTAGATAAGATCAGTTCTCTGAGACCAGCAGCAACTGCCTTTCCTTCATTTATAAAGCATTGTAATTACGAGGCTTGGCTTGGCTTGGCTTGCCTTGCAGAGGCCAGTAATGGCCTGTAGCCCAGAAGAGACCTAATGTGTAAACCCAGCATATTCCCTGGAGTACAAGACTTGCTGTAATTCTAAACCCATTGCATGTGGAGTTTTTTGCTTGGGTTTTTTTTTTTTTTTTTTCAGGAAAATTGTGACGCATTATCTACAAGGAAAAATGCTTAGTTTCTAACCTTCTACTGACATAACTATTCTGAAATTCGATCAGTGACCACAGAGTTTGTTCTGTAATGCCTGGCCACTGTCACTACTAGCACGTATTACATGTATTTTTCCAAGGAGCAGTTACAAAAGAAGGGATCAATGCGGTGTTCCCCTTGTATCTTGTGAGGTTTGAAGACTCAGGGCTCTTCATTGAGATGTGTAACATACTGTCATTCCTCCTTTATTTTCTGTGGAAGTCAAAGCTTGGAGAAGAGAGGTGGCTAGTGTGTGCCCACATAACCTTTTATATATCTGGAATGCAGCTGGCACATATGTCCAGAGAGGCAACACTGATGAGTCCACTGATGTAACCATATTGGCGGCTTTCTGGCCTCAAGTTTGCTCGCGGGCTTCAGTCACGCACAGAGGTACCAGGCTTTTGGGCAAATCCTGCTCTTCTCATGTGAAAGCAGCAGCAGCTGTTTGTGGCTCTGTCTGGCCATTCATGCCTGCAGGAGGTGTTCAGCTGTTGGGGCAGTGGCTTTAAACATGTGTATTTGTTGTTGTATTCCTCATCAGACCAAGGAGGAAGAGAGAGGAGTAGCTCAGAATGTGGAGCAGCTTCTCCAATCATGTGTAGCTGCTACTCTTGGCTGTCCTTTGGATAGCTTGTGAGGTGATGGTGAAGACGCTTTGCTTCTTTTTTATGTAGTGTTCCTGAAAGCTTCCCAGCACCTCAGTCAGCTTCAAGACAACAGTAACCATTTCTCTTTCTTTTTCCTCCCCCTCCTTCCTTCACTTGAAAATTTAAGTTAGTGCCCTGCACTGACTCTTCATAAAGATCTTTGCTGTTCTACATTTGAAGTATGTATCTAGTTATGAAGTAGTAGTAAGATTAATAACTTAGCTCTAACATTGCCCATCTATGATGAAAAGGTTCTGTGGTGTGTTGGTATTTCGGGAACTCCATTCAATATGACTGTTAATGATCCTGCCTGCTCATCTGTCTTTAATGAAAAGAGAATTGCAACTTTATATTCTGAATGTGAAACACATTCTAAAAGCAGTGGGAGCTTTGCCACTGACTTCAGGAGGGTAAAGTTGGCACCTGGCCTCAGTATGTTTTTGTGTGCTCTTTTCCTACATTTTATATATGCGTATATAAAAACTTCTACATACCTGTAACAGCAACAAGTTGTTTTATTTTTCAAGAAACATTTCAAAGTATACTGCTTCAGGTCTAGAATTCCATAGCCAAACTTTAGTCTTGAGCCAAAATCTTTGTCTAAGTTGTATCCTTTAGAAAGTATGTATGTTTTTAAATTGACACGTAGGGCGTTAATTATATTTGTTCTCACGTGGGTTGTTGGACTGCTAGAGTTGTCATTTGCAAGATTTTTGTTTTCTAACCTCTTTTTTTTAGTAGATGCTTCTGTTTATTTTATCACAATTTTAAAGTAAAAGTGTCTATATATGGTTTATAACAACCAATATGATCATAATTTGTTAAAATCTGTAAAGAACAAAATTGCTAAAGTGTTCAACTTATTTGAATAATTTTACAGCGTTTTCTTCTGGCAAAACCGGTTTCATCCCTGGATGCTGTGCAGAAGTGAACATCTAAGATGCCCAGCATAGGTAGAATTGCAGCACCAACTATCTTTGGAGCAGTGTTTTCCAAAGTTGCAGAACTGTCTGAAATTTTGATACATAGTACTGCCCTCAGTGTTTGCATTTTTTCAGGCTGACATGCTAGAAGTGTTCTTTATTTTTCTCTTATTTTAATTGAAGGGGTCAGTAGAGAATATAGTAGTCACTGAAACTGCAGGAAGCATTTAAAAGGTGTGCATAGTAATGCCGCAGTGAGGTAGACATCAGTAAGATGCTACAATAAATGGAACCTGCTGGTACATCTCGAGAAGATGGAATCAGTTACCTGAGTTCAATGATGACCTGGGCTTCCCTGCAACTGTGTGCTTCAAAAAGTACTGCTGGGAAATCAAAATGGTTCTCATGGCTTCTTTGTCATGCTTGGAGATCTCTGAAATTCTAGTTAGTGCTTCAGCTAAGCTTTGGGGAAACCCCAAACTTTCTGGAATTGTATCTTGTCCATTTAGTTTCTGTCTGAATATAGTTTCGATTAGTTCATTAAATATGATGAAAAGCGTTATGTAATAGCTGAAAATTATCTGTAAACAATTTTTTTCCCACAGTATTTGTCTCGGTGTGTAAATTTGATAGTATGAGCTTAGGCTCTGCAATATTTACTGTTGTTAGTGTGGTAACTAAAATCTGACACTTGGTGATGTTCATGTCTTTCCTTTAGGGAATCTCAATTTTTAGTGTTTTCAGACGCAAAGCAGCCATCTTCTTTGAGCTGATTTGTGTGCAAGGAAGTTAGATGGTATGAATTAAAATGTGAAAACATCGTCTTCTAAAATGAAGGTTAAATCATGAATGTTTCATTCTGATTTATCAACATCACAAATGTTACCAATTTTCACAGGTTTTCTTCCATAATTCTTATGATGACACATGCTGTTAAGTATAGTGACAGGGCAAAATTAGGATACTTCTGAAGACCACCAGTGTGGTGACTACACAGAATTAGACAGGAATTAAACCACAAATGTTGTGGCTTAGCAAAGGACAGTGATACTTGAAAGCTAATAACTTGTATACTAATAACTCAAATTAGTATTTAAACTTTTCCCCAGGCAAATGCAGTTGTAATAACATAGAATTTGAACACTCAGAGAAAGCAAATTAGTCTTTAGGATACAAAAATAGAGTTTGTGTGATGTCCTCAGTAAGAGGAAGGGGATTTATGCGAGAATATGAAAAGCAGCATTTCCTTTTGAACCTATGTGCTGTATGGGCTCCAGAATTAACTTGTATAATACGAAATAGGAGTCAATATTTTCTTTAATAATGTTTTTGAGGAAGTTCTTCACTGTTCAGCATCAGCACTTGAGGAGTTTGACTAATGCATTGAACAGCTGTAAGCAGAGTTGCACTTGAACTGCTGTCTAACTCTCTTTATAGACTCTGACTGAGAAGCTGCTGAAGAAAGAGCAGGACTACACCCAGCTAGAAGAAAAACACAATGAAGTATTTGTGAGTAAGAAGAACGTGCAGGCAAGCTTTCACCAGAAAGACTTGGACTGCCAACAGCTTCAAGCAAAGCTGTCCGCATCTGAAGCCTCGATACAGAGATTACAGACAGAGCTAGGTGAGAAGGGGGAAGCAAGCCAGAAGCTTAAAGAAGAGTTGTCCGAAGTAGAGACAAAGTACCAGCATCTCAAGGCGGAATGTAAACAGCTCCAGCAGCAGCGGGAGGAAAAAGAGCAGCATGGCCTGCAACTCCAAAGCGAGCTCAGTCAGGTAAGGCTCCTTAAGCCTCTTAGACTATCCTATTGGAATGGTTCCTTAAACCATCTCATTGGGGTTTTATAAACTGTGCATGCACATTTTTTATGCATATGCATTTGCATTTCCTTATTGAAGGGGAGTAACTAATATCTACTTGCATTTGAATAGATATAAAGCTAGCTGGTATTTCAATAAATATAAAGCATTATTCCTAACACCGCAGAAAATGAAATACAGTCACCTCTTCCTCTTATGGAAGTAAAGAGAAGAACAGGCAAAAAGAAGAGATTCTGATCAGGCTGCAGAAATTCTTTGGTATTTTTTTGTTGTAACGTCTGAAAATTTTTAGTAGGTCCAAACTCTTGTCAGGGGAAAATGAACATAGTTGTAGCCCCTGTGTCACAGTCAAACTAAGCAAGATCTACAGTTAAAACTACCTTTTCACATTTTTATTTCTGGGAAGGCTATTTCAGTATTTGTCAATCTGTAGTATAATTCCCCTTTCTGAAAGGGAAACATCTTACCAATTCTGTTCTATCTGGAGCTCATCTTAAAACTATCTGTATAGTATCAGTTTTGAAGATTAAAATTGAATGAGCATAAACTTTGTAGCGTATTTCTCATGTTCTGATTTGACTTTTTTGTAGATGAATAAAGGCTTTAGCTGATCTAAGACAGAATTTTTGTCCACCTCTCTTACAGTGTTAAAGGAACTTGTCTTCCATCTTGCAGTTTTTCCTGTTCCCTTTTTTGTGATGCATTCCCTGAAATAAGTGAAGTATTGTCAGAAAAGAGGGCAACCTAGCATATTGAGTTTCCATGGCAAATATGGTAATAGATGCTAAGAAGTCAGCAAGGTTATTTGTTCTGGTTTGGTAAGGTAGCTGAAGCTATAATGAATTCAGGTTATGAGAAAACCAAATTTAGGTAGAATATCAGAAGTAGTTTCATTTCCATTTGTAATTTTACTACTCTATAGGAAGTTTTTAAAAAGTGAATCTTCATTTTACATTAGAACTGAACAACGCTTGATTTTCTTTAAAATTGAATAATGAATACAGCAGGGAATACTTAGTGTGAAAAGCAGGGATAATGTGAAGCCTTAATATTCCTTCCTTTGTGCCTCTCCACAAACACCTTATCTTTATGTTGCTAATGGCTATGAACACCGGGAGCATACATCCCCCCACTGTTTGTGTATTGTTCTGCTGAGCCCAATGAGTTATGGAAGCAGGACTTTCATATAACATTGAGCATACTGAAATTTGGGGCTGGTTGAACTCTGTTTTAGCTAGCGTCTTGGGGAATAGTGTGTCAGACTGGAGAAGTATTTGTGCATCAGGAATAGTGTCCAGCCCTAATATGGAAAGAATAATCTGGTTTTTTGTTAATACGATGTACTTAATTTTAATATCTTTCTAAATCTTTATCATTTTAAAGTGAGTGCTTCTCAATTTTCAACCCTTTTTCAAGTCTGAAATAGATTTAAGTTAAAAGCTGTGGGTGTATAGTTTATCTTGGAAGAACTGTGGCTTGGCAAAACTTAATTTATGTATGTATTACATCCCCAGAATGACCTTCCTTCTCCCATCAGTCTTCTGTTAGGCAGAGGGGAGATAATAATGTTAGTTATCTGCTTAGGAATCCTCACTTGGTAAAACTGCCTCAGTCTTTCTAGGCAACATGTATGCAAGCTTCAGAAGCACAGCCAAGAGGTTGAGCTGAAATATGGCTTCAGTCTGAGAGGGCATTTTCAGAAAGATTTTTGGGGTGGGAAAATGAAGGAAAAAAAATTAAAGCCAAGCAAAACCTTTTCTTCTCTCTCTCTCCCCCCTCTAAACAAGAGTTCAGTTACTATTGTCATAAGAAGACTAAATTTCTTGTATTTGTTCACTTCATACTTTAATGGAATTATCTTTTTATGTGTGTAGGCCAATAGCTTATGTTGATAAAATGATTGCTGGTTGCCTCGTTCTCAAAATTCATTTAAACAGATGCATGTCTGGTTAAGTTTGTGTATTTTAGAATTTGTGTGATGTGAAGGAAGTGTTCTTCACAGTGGAAGGAAACTTGAATCATAGTGTTGATTCCAGCAAGAGGAAGAGGGTAACAACAAAATATGGACTCCTTCAATCTCGAATAAATGTTAATTGCTAATAAATACTGTTTGTTGTTGAGAAAATGTGGATCTACTTGATTGTATCTTTGAAAGTCTAAATATTTTCTAATGATTTTTTTAGTCCTGTCATGTAGGTTCATCCTGGACTTTATGTTGCTGTTTACTTAAAGTCAGTCTTGACGTCCTTCAAAAATACTTAACTGTGCCTGTAATAATAGTGACTTTTGCCAAATGTTGTTTGCTGATTTCCTCCCGTTTGAATATTCTTTCTCAGTATCAACATAGCCACAAATAGTTATAATAGTTATCTTATTGCACCCTTTCTTCATGAGATTTTTTCCTCCAACTCTTGTTCATATTTTTAGTGAGGAGGACGTATTAATTATTTGGTGATAACTGTGTAAAAAGACAAATGTTCTTCATACTGGAGGAGAAATTAGGTCTCTTTCCACACCCTGTCCTCTGTCTTCTCCTACCTCTCTCTTAACTATGCAGTCACAGTTAGCAGTTAGCATCTTGGCCACATACCAAACAGCTTTTCATTCACAGTTTTTGTGGTTGTGGATGTATAAACAAATAATTAGCTTGGTTTCATAGGAAATGAAGGCATAGACATATTTGTTTCCCTGTCTCCATGCCCTGTAACTTTTGCATTGTTTGGTAACTTCAGCTGGATTTTGACAGATGGCCCAAAGGTCTTCAGCATTAGGTTCTTCAGGATTAGGTTCTTGTGGAAACAGGCAGCTGGGTAAAGGAGAGAGTCTTTATGTTCGTGCCTCACCCCCTCAATGCCTGGGGTAATATTTAATGTTATCAAAACCACTGTTCCTTTTTCTGTCCTGCTAGGCACCCAGCTGGTCAACAAGTGGTAGCTTGCAGTGAGCAACAAGTTTGTGCTGCCTTTTGCCTTTTAGATATTAGTAGGAGTTTGAGGAAAGCATGAGAAGGGTTTAGGGATATTGAAGGGAGGACTTGGAGTTAAAAGGTGAATGGTTCAAGTGTCTTGGACATAAATTCATAGGGAAACAAGCTTCATTCATCCTGATACCTGTAGAAAGTTCTTGCTGTGCTGCCAAACCTGATCCGTTCTCTGTTCTTGCATTGAGTTGAAAGTTCATTTGTGTATCTGTGAATGTGGTCATGTAGAAGTCAGCAGGATAGCCCAGAATCTATACTGACAGTTTCAGATAGAAGAAGAACCGATTTTATGGAGAGAGCTTTTTATAACAGTGAATAGTAAAAGGCCACCCTTGCACTTTGAAGATGGTGCAGTGCTGCTTTTGATGGCTGAAGAAATTATTAGGCCAACTTAGGTCCAGCTGGAAGAGTGCTTCTCCCTACTTTCTGCTGCTGGAAGATGCTGGACTATAAGCTGCCAAAGTTACTGTGTACCCTACATTGAAGATTCACGTATCTTTTCTCTACAGAATGCCACTGATTTAGACAGATCAAGCTGAAAATTACTCTCTTACTAGTCTAGCAATGCAGAGCAGTATATTGTGGGAGCCAGTGGGGTAGGTAAAGGCATGGTGCTTCAGCCACTGGATCTATAGGAGGGAGAGCGTGTGCCATGTTAGATGAGATTGCTCTGAGCATCACTATTTTACATGGTAGTCCTTATGCCTTTGCAGGATCACCCTCTTTGTGTTTTTGTTAAATCTCTGTAACTCATATTGAAGGGCTTTTGTAGATAAATGAGGATGTTTCTGAGTCCTTCCATACTACTTTTTGGAGTATTTACCCATGCTTGTGCAGTTGATGTTGTTCTTTAACATGAAGTATGTGACTTCAGAAACTCATGTAGTTATTTTACTCTGGGTTATGAAAACTTAGGGTAAACATTGCACAAAGCAAGTCTAAAATGCAGCGCTGCAGGCTAAAGAATTACTAAAAAAAATGATTACTCTTTTTTTTTTTCAGTTGCACAGTAAACTTCTAGAAACAGAGCGCCAGCTTGGGGAAGCACACGGGCGGCTCAAGGAGCAGAGGCAGCTGTCTAGTGAGAAGCTGATGGACAGAGAGCAGCAGGTGGCAGATCTGCAGCTAAAACTGTCTCGTGCAGAAGAGCAGGTAGAGGCTTTTATGCAAACTAGTTTGTTCTGGTTCTGATAGTAGCCTGTATAAACACATGTGGTAATGCTGCGGTTCATAAAATTTGTCCTTATGGGAATTTCATTTGACTAATACTGTTAAAATCTTTGGGTAAAATTGTCAAAATCTGCGTAAATGCCACTTGCATGACATTTTTTTGTAAGGCTAAATGCTCACTGGACGCATGGATGTTCACGGTGCTTTACAGATGAACAAAAGACGTGCATTTTGCACTTATGAGCTTTGTCTAAGGATCTTATTAAAAAAAAACCTAAGTGCACCTAAGCCCATATGAGTAAAGTTTTGTGTGTAGATGTTTTTGTGAGATAAAGCCCTATGTGAAGAGGAAGGGAACATGGCACAGCAGGTCATTGATAGTTAATAACTTGCGTGGGGTGGTTGGGCAGAAAACACTTGTTTTATTCATTTCTATTTGTTTTAATGAGCGTCTTATATTTACTGCTGATTTTCTGCTGCCTGTATGGGGACTGGCCAAATATCTGAGTGGTATGTTGTCAAAGCTTTAAAGCTTTTTTGTAGCTAATTTGCAGAGCCTTGACCCAGTATAGAAGTGGAGAGGCTCCTAAACCAAAGTTGCTACTAAAACTGCTAATAGTAGTAATAATAATGTTTTACAGGTATCTATATGATCAGTCATGTTACATCTTAACAACTGTTGGAAAAAAAATGTACTAAAAGTCTCTTATGTTTTAGAATTTTGAGAGCTAAAATGCATATATGTCTGATAGTTGTTTTATAGTTCTCGCTTGTGCTATAAAACCTCACCTATTAATAGTGATGAATGCTTTGGTTAGATTTTGATTCCTTAACTGGCATTACACGCTTATTTTTATACCAGTTTTGAAATATTCATATTTAGACTAAAATCTTCTAGCATTAGAATGAACATGGAACACTGCTGGCCTCCTCAATGGTGCTGGTTCACTCACCAGTCTGGTTTCTTTGGTTCGTTTTTGGGTTTTTTTTCAGCTAAAGGAAAAAGCAGCAAATTCCACAGAATTGCAACATCAGTTAGATAAGGCAAAACAGCAGCACCAGGAACAGCAAACACTTCAGCAAAATACTACAGCAAAACTACGAGAAGCACAGGTAACCTAATTATGTATCCACATGTGAAAGCGTATTTAAGGATTTCATTATTTTAAATGTTTTCTCTGTAAAAGTGACTTAGATGACTTGTGCTAGTTTCAATAAATTAACTTGTAAATCTAGAACACAATCTACAGAAAATTTAATAAATTTATCCAACATTTTGTGCATTAGGAATAACTTTTAAGGTCCTTGTAATTAAGGAAGCTATTATATGATTTTTCTAGAATGATTTGGAGCAAGTACTACGACAAATCGGAGATAAGGACCAAAAAATTCAAAATCTTGAGGCTTTGCTTCAAAAAAGCAAGGAAAACATCTCTCTGCTAGAAAAGGAAAGAGAGGACTTATATGCAAAAATTCAAGCTGGTGAAGGAGAAACTGCAGTTCTGAACCAGCTACAAGAGAAGAACCATGCCTTGCAACTACAGGTAAGAACTCGGAGACTTGTTTCTTTCCTTTCATTCTTATTATTAAGTCTTGTTTCCTTTTTTTCCATGTTATCAGGTATGACACTGTTCTTTTCTGTACTTTGCTCTTTCTTACTTTAAAGATCTTAATGTAAATTTCACAGGACTTGTGTTTTGGTGACTTCCTTCCTATCAGCACAGGGGAAGGAATTCCTAGATGTTTCTTTCCTATATACATATGCTAGTACTGTGTGTTTACAAATAAATTTATGTATATATACATGTTGGTTTTTTTTTTTCTTACTTTAAAAGGAGGTTTAATTCCTGCTTTCAACACCAAGATTCAGTTTACCCTGCATCTGTTGTCTCCTTAGTATTTTGGTTTTGTTAAAGTAAGGCCAAATTGACAATTCCCTTTTGCTTCCATTTTCAACAGGTAACCTATTTAAAGTCTGGTATTACATACAATGTAGCTTTACTGTAATAGCTCAGAAAAAGAAATATGATAGCGTTGAGTCTCCAAAACCATGATAAGACACGCTAAACTTCAAAAGATTTATGAGTTCCTTGGACATGCTGTTACAGCCTTCTCTTCTACTTACCTCCTTTTTTTCCACTACAGGTAACTCAGCTGACAGAGAAGCTGAAGAATCAATCAGAAAGTCATAAACAAGCCCAAGAGAATTTGCATGAGCAAGTGCAGGAGCAAAAGGCACATCTAAGAGCTGCTCAAGACCGTGTGCTTTCCCTGGAGGCAAACATCACTGAACTAACCAGCCAGCTAAATGAAAGTAAAGAGAAGGTTTCACAACTTGATGTACAGGTAATGGAACCCTGTACTGTCTGGTGATGATAAATCCTGCCTGTGATTTCTGTATTCTCTCCAGAGAACGTACAAAGCAATTGGGAAAAATTGCACGTTTCTACTGACAGATAAATGAAGTAGAATAAGGCAGATAAAATTGAGGAAAATATAAGCGGATTCAGAATAGCAATAAGATGGAAAGCGTTGGGTTTGTTGTCATTTTTGTCTGGATTGTTTTTGTTGGGTTTTTTTGTTTCTTTGGTTGGTTTGTTTTGTGTTTTTTTTTTTGTTGTTTTAATTGAAAAAACCCCAAAGTTCATAATTGAGTTGGGAAAAGCTGTTCTCAAGGATCTCTTGTTATATTTGTAGTGATTAGCCATCCAAACCCCTGCACTTACTAGTCCTGGATTCTGTGCACCAGAGTGAAAGTCTGTCGAGTCACTAAGATCTTGTTGCCTAGAAGTTTCCTATGCTGCTGTCTTTTGTCAAAAACAAAACAAAAAAACTGTGGGTCACCTTGTTGTCATTTTAATTTAATAAGCAAGGAAATTCCCCAGTATGGACTCAACATGGACTCTCCTGCTATTAAATGCTGCTTATGTTAAAAGCTGCTAATTATGTTCAGCTGTCCCAAAGAACGAATGACATTTGTTAATAAGTTTGGCAACTATTAGATTCTTGTCGCGGTAAACTTGGAGCAGCTAGTAGTGTTGTTGTTGGATTAATATACCCTAGTATCTTTTACATTAGTGTTCCTCAGTTTCCAAACAGGTCTAGGAACTTCTTCTGATGTAGCTTTGTGATGTTTTTACTGGGCTTTGCTACAATATCTGGGCCATTTTTTCACCAAGACATTAGAGCTAGAACTGAATAATCTGTGGACTGTTGCAGCTGCTTTTTAAGGCAATGTGAGCTTTCTTACAGTCTTCAGAGAAGTGGCATTTCTATTAGAGAGAAAAATAGTAAACCACAGTAGCAGGTGACCCCGCGTATTGCCTCTCTGCACCAGCACCATTCATACCCACCTTCTACATTTTGTTCATTGGATGAACATAGGGATGTTGACCCCTAATAGAAATATAGGAACAGAGATAGATAGTATGCATGTGGAAGCCAATTTTAGTTATTTGTTACTCTTTTTGGTTTTAAAAATTTTGGAGGCCCACAAATGTGCAGGTAGCCTGAGGTTATTGAGATATGAGTGCTTTTGAGTGCAGTAAGTCTATCCTATTGATCCTTGCTTGTAAGTAAAAGTACTTTCCTAGAATAGAACATGAGTAGGACTGGTGGGATTTTTTTTGTTTGACTGTTTTTTGTTTGTTTTTTTTTTAGCTCAACCTAAGACCTAACTGTTGCTTAAAATTCTAGTATTTTTCTAAACCTTGAATATCTTCCTTTTCCTTTTTTTTTTTTTAAAGTAGCACATGAAAACTGCTGAATTTACTATTAAACTTACTGATGAGTATAAAGAAAATAAAATAAGCTATGGTAAAATAGATGTTTTAGTGAAATACAACTTGTCTTTCAGGTAAAAGCAAAGACTGAATTGCTACTTTCAGCAGAAGCGTCGAAAGCTGCTCAAAGAGCAGATCTTCAGAATCATCTGGACACTGCCCAGCATGCACTGCAAGATAAACAGCAGGTTATAAGCAACATACAAACATAAAATTTCTATGTCACCTAAAAACTACTTAAAAACCTAAGAGTAGTCTTTACAAGCTAAATCAACATGTGAATATGCATTTGGAAATCATCACTTAGGATATTTTAACCATGTGCTATGTATTCAATTTGCTGTAATCTGGACAAGATATATTTTGCAGTATAAAAAATTTACTTGGGAATCCACTCCTTGCTGTAGGATTAGACTCTGGTTCAGTGTCTAAACTGTCCAGTTGGTGTATAATTCAGTTCTCACCTGTATGTTATGAAGAAAAGATAGCAGAATGCAGTGGGTACAAGTGAAAACTCTTAATTCTTACTGCAGATTCAGATAAATTCAGAATCAGATGCCTGTATTTAGAAATAATGATCAGTGTGCCAGCTGACACAAAAAAACCCCAAACACTGTTGTGAAAATTGCATATTTTAATGGGTGTTAAATCCAGTGAAGCTCTCCACCAGCTGCTGAATCAAATATTTGCACTGTTAGAATCAGTGCTGCTGTGGTCCTCGTGGAAACATCCAGTAGATGCTAACACAGCACTATGTTTTAGTGGGGGAATGTAATTAAATACTATAAACCCTGCCACTCTACACCCAGCCTGTCTCCTTGCAGCAGCTGGAAGACCTCTTTTGGCAACTATTAAATAAGTAATAATGAAATAAATTGGCTTGGTTGGAGTACAATGAGCTTTGGTGTAGCTGTCATCATAGTGGTTACTAGGTTAATGTGTTCATGTCTCTTGCGGAAATTGCGTTGTTCTGTGTTGAACCAAATGGTCTGAAATAATCTCTGGTATGTGGAGAACTCAGTGTTTCCAAGGTATTGGCTTTCCTCTTTGGTGGTGTTTGATTTCATGAAGGCAGCACAAATTTTCTATAAGGTTTTGTAGTGTTGCTTTCTATTTACTGTTGTCCTAACCGCAGGATCTAGTGCCTTTATTACCAACAATTCCTCTTCCATTTATAACTTCAGGCACCTTTGTTTGAAGATTTAGCCCACAGCCTGTAAAGTTTGAGAGGAATATTGAGGCTTTAAAAGAAATTTTCTCATTTTAACTGAGAGAATTTGTGCACCTGTTTGTGTTTCCCTTCTCAGTTTCCTGTGTCTCAGAATAAAAAAGAAACATTGTTTTTCTTTTTAATTTGATCAGATTAGAACATTTAAAGCATATGTGACATTAGTCATTTTTTGGAAGTTATTTAAGAACTAACAACCCTTGTATTTTTATTTTATCTCAGGAGTTAAATAAGGTCAGCGTTCAGCTGGATCAGGTTACAGCTAAGCTGAATGACAAGCAGGAATACTGTGCTCAGCTGGAAGCCAATCTTAAAGAGTACAAAGAGAAACGTCTTTATTTAGAACAGAAAACTGAAGAGCTAGAGGGACATCTTAAGGTTTGTATTGAACACTGTACCTGAGCTTACAGAAACTGGTATTTTGTGTTGTTTGCTAGTATGTGATAAAAGCTGCGCTCAAATTCTGGGGTAAGGATTATATCAATACCAGTTTTGTAGGCTTTAATTTTCACTAGTGTTTCCTGATCCACCCTTTAGTCCTATTCTCTTCTTCTCCCATGTTAGCATATTACACTAAGAAGATTGGCTTAGGACATTGCCACTATACTGTCATTTTCCTGTATGTGTGCTTCTACTGGCCTCTGCGCTACCTGGAAAGTGTTATGAGAGGGAACATAAATAATTCCAAAATCAGAGTCTTTGAGATCAACCTTATACACTTTACAATGGTAGCAGGGAATATATATTACATAGGTTAACCCAAGTTAACACTACCTGTCTGGTTTAATGTATTCCTACAGCCTTTCAATAGGTGCCTACAGAGGCTTTTAATCAAGATTTTTCCTCTAACTTCACCTTGAGTTCTGCCTTCC
>JAVSBS010018320.1:0-22579 GCA_033124195.1 Coracias cyanogaster | reverse complement strand
GATTAGGAAAAGAGAGGGAAGAATTATGAGGGCTCATGCGGCCTACCCGCCTCTCCCCCAAAAAGACACCATGTGTTTCACATCATAATTAGTAGAAAACTGCCACCTTCCCTGTCATTAGAGGGACTTTTCTGCTACTGCCAACCCAGGTTGGCATGAGGTCATGTGGGGAACCCTTTCACAAGACACCAAATCATATTTCACTCCATTTGCCTCATAACTGGAAATTCCACGTGGACTTCCCAATTTATCAAATCACTGTATGTCATGCTTTCCATACACACAGTAAAGCCAATACACACAGAGAGAGATGGACTCTGATGAGCAAGAAGAACCAACATCCTCATTTCCTGTTCCCCTTTTTCAATCAGTGTATTTTCCAGCCCCACTCCCAGTGATGGTACCCTCTTTACAGCAGAGGAAATCCCCTGGACAAGCAGCAGAAACCACCAGGCAGCATGTTTGGCAGCCCAGGCCAAGAAGTCTGCCGGACTTTGGCAGATGGGCACATGATGCAGCAAGACCTATAAACTCAGGATCAGAGTTCGCGGAAGCCCAGCTGTGACCTTAAAAATGGATTTCATAAATAATTAAACCTTGACTGGTTTTACACCCAGATGTAGGCCTGGCATAATGTGTTCAAAGCAGTTACGGGGTGACTATTATAAATATGAAGTTGGCACTACTAAACTCTGCCTATAAGCAAGGGCAACAAGCAGCTTGTACACATCATTTATCACGGCTCACATGGATGGAAGTGAAATGTGCCAATCACACTTCCAGGCACCAAAGCACAAAGAAAGATTTGCAAAGACCATCTCAAAAAAACAGTTCATGTTGATGCATTAAGAAAAAACCCTTACTCCCTCAGACACAAGTGAAACATGCAAACAGCTGGATGTTGCATTTTAGAAGTATATTAGGCAAGCATTGCTAAATTGACACGGCCTCTGCGGAAGGATGCAATGCTTGTTAGGGGCATCCCTAACAACATTGGGTTGACATTGCCTTCTCAGAGGAAAGGAGAGCTTGCTTGAGCAATTTGCCTAATGCTGAATCTATTTTAAGAGCAATGACCCAGATCTTTGTTTTGTCAGCAGATGACTTGTATAACAGAGATGAATTGACAAGGAGTTAGATCAGCATTGGGCAATGCCAAGGTGCTGACAAGCAGAGGCAGGTGACAGAGGAAGACAGCACCACTGGGCTTCCACACCTGAGCTTAAGCTTTGAAACCTGCTGTCAGTCAGAGGGTCATTCACGGCTAACTTAAGCCCTGATGCAGATCAACCCTAATCAGCTACTCTACCATGCCCCTACAACCTGTACCCATGCTAGGAGCTTCTTTACCACAGTTGTCCATAGTAGTAGAGTCCTCTTAAAACACATCTGATCTCAGAGTAAGGAGCGAGGTAAGCCAGAGCCCCTCAGCAGGAGTTTCATCAGTGTTCCCAACCATACATGACTTCCACAGTGTTTCCTGAGAAATGAGGACCCGTCTCTGCCCAAAGCAGGAGGTAAAAGGGAAATGACCAAGCCAGTGCCTGCAGGTGAGCCACTCACCTAGCTGCAGTTGAGGGGTGTGAATCATTCCATCCATACTCGCTGTTGGAAAGAGCTGGCAGAGACTGAGGAGACAGATAGCCTTTGACAACTATCCTTAGACATTTGTCTGATCTTACGCATGTTTTTTATCACCAGTGATTAACACGCAACTGAGCACACTTAGCCAAATCAGAGGGGAGAGACTTCACAGAGGCCCTACAGCTGAGGGAGGAGGAGGGTTGTTAGCAGGGAGCTGGAGAAGACCAAGCTACTGAGGTGGCTTGTATTATATTTTTTGTCTGAGAAGGCCTTTTGTTTTAGCTGTCTCCAGCATTTCTTCAATACCTACAACCTTATGGAAAACAGACTGAAGAAAGATTGATTCCCCAAGTACTGAACATTCTGAAGGATGGACAATGCAAAAGTCAGAGACCAAGAAGATACCATTAGGGGAAAGGATAAAAAGAAAGAAAGAAAAAAAAAAATCACAGAAAACATCTCTGGAAATGGTCTCTCAAGTGACAAAACAGCTGCAGACCTGGTCAAAGTAAGGAGAAATGGGAAAGACTATCAACTTACCACCAGCCTGCACCCCTACCCAAGTAAAGTAATTTTAACAGCCCTGCTTTGCACAGGAGTGTGTTGATTCCTCACAACAAAATATCACAATTGCTCAAACAGGATCACTACTTTTCCCTTAAAAATTCTTGCTCTTGATAGGAAATATGCAAGCATTGTGAACAAGCAAACCAAGTTCTCTCTAGGGTGGACTTTTTTTTCTTCTTACCCTCTGCAGTCCAGAGTCTGCTGGCTCAAAGCACATGAGTGATAAAGCTGCAGCAAGAACAGACTCTCTCAAACAGCTACAACCAACTGCTTATAGCTGGGTTGGCTTTTTTCCTCCTTGACCTTCTTCTCCATTCAGTGTTCTGAGAACACCACCATACTGCCCAGCATAAATCACACAGGGAGATAACGTGGGTGCAACTGCTCAGCATAAATTGTCTGTGCACGTGGTTCCCCAGCAAGACAAATTTATCCAAATTTATCCAAATGCAAAGGAGGGAGCGGGTGAAAGGTAGGACCTTTGCTCAGCTGTGAGTAGGGGGAATAAAGTAAACAATATGGTCCACAGACAGGCAAATATCCTCCAAATACAACTCAACAGGAGAGGAAGATCCAGAATCCTGCTTTAAAATGCACAGAGAATCAGCCTCTCTGCAGCCCTCCAAAAAACAAACCCTAAATATTTCCTGACCAACAATAACAAAAATAAAAATTAAAAATAAAATTTAAAAAATTAAATATCTCAAAAAAAACCAGGAAGAGCAAATGCCTCCCTACCCCTACTCCCTCCCCATCCCACCATTCTTGGAAGCACTGGCTGCTAACAACGCTATAGCAAATCGCTGCCAATAGCAGAGAAAGGAAGGGTCCATTAGAAGAAACTACACATGCTTGTACTTCTAATAATAAATTTTTAATAAAGTATAGGAAGTAGCAATAAAATCAACCTTATGCTAATACAATAAAGTTAATCAAGTATTTCTGAAGCCACAAATTTCAAGACCAGAGTCTTCTGGACCACCCAGAGTTGGAAAAGTAGCCCTACAGCCAGCTCTGCAGGGATTGCCTTGCCCATGACCCGGACGTGGCTAGGGCCAATTATACCCAAGTGCTCATTTCACGATGAAACAGGATCATTGTGGCAGTGAGGGAGACAGAAAATAAGGGAAGATGAAGAAAAATGTCAAGAATCCTGCAAGCTTGAAAAATCAAAAGTAATTAAAACCACACAGAATTCAAGTCTACTACAGATTTATCAACTATTTAATAGAGAAAACCCTTAAGCGTGCCTCTGTGAACTGAGGTTGAGAGAAATATGCTCCTCTCCTAGCATATGGCTTAATCTGATCCCCGGATGCCTTTCTTTACTCAGTAATTTCAGTTTAAACATAAATGAACTGTGGATGTATATTTTAGCTAAATGACTGCCTTTCTTTAAACAGACTCTGGGTAAAAGGGGCATTAACCTCCTCTCCCTCCGCCTGTTCAGTGCTGCTTATCAGTGAGATGAAGGCACATCTTTTCAAAGCGTGCCCTTTAATCCTTCTGGTGCCTAAACGTGAAGCTCCAGCAGTGCTATGCCCCCAGAGCACTACATGTGTGCCGTGTCCCCCCTGCTCCAATCTTCAATCAATTCCAGTATGGAGAGCACAAAACACAACAGGTTAAATTCAGCAGAGCAGGACAAACAGGATCCATATCCGAGGGCAAGTGCATCTCCCTGCTGAGTTTGTTCTAGCAATCTGAACACTTCAAGCGGTCAAGTTGGATATGTGCTGCAATTTAAACTCTTCCCAATAACATAACCCACTTTCAGCAATTCCTGCATGGGATGGGTCCAGATCAACGGAGGGAAGTGAGTGATTCCCAAGTACTCAGGCACCAATATTATTATTGAATTTGCCATATATAGTGGCAATTAACAATGATTAGAGTCTTTGGCCTCCCCAGTGCATTACAGAGGTCAGCATCAATCCCTCTAAGAAACAGATCTGCCCATCTGCCCAGACTATGTGCTATTTTTTGTCCAGTTAAATCTTCAAGAAACACACTGTCCTAAAGTAAACATATAGCAGCCTATACCTTCCCTTACAGGCTTTTCAGCCTGCTGCTACCACCTAACACACTACATCTGAACAGTTTTGCCCTGGAACCAGCGCAGCTCCTCAGCAAATACATCTCTGTCCAGATGGTGGTCTCAACAGAAACTCCACTAAGTACGCTTAATACCTAAAAAACAGACTTGACTCAGTCCTCCCACAACTGTCACCTCCTTGCAGATTAATTGAGTCGGGGGGGGGTTGGAAGAAGGGACTCTTTAAAAACAGCTTGAGCAATAGACGTGATCATGGTTTTCCTGGAAAAAAAGGCTATGCAAGTACATTAAAAACCACAGATACCCGAGTGTGAGAGTTTTGATCTTTATAATTTGTTTCCTGCCACTACTAAAGGGCAGCACTAGCCAGCACCTGAAGGGCAGCATTAGCCAGCACCTGAAAAACTGAGTACGCCAGCTTCTTCTTCATCCCCTGCTGCTCACAACATGGCACAAGGCCACAGACACCCTTACGCACGCCTCAATTCATCCACAATGTGAGAAAAATCTGAATAGATAACTAATTTTACTTCACCTGGTAAACCTGGCAGGCTGGGAAACTACAAGTACAATGAGCCTGGCATGTCCTGCAGCTTTCTCACGCACTCCACTCCCAGGGAGGGCAGGAAAAATCAGTTCCTGGGCAGTACAGTCCAAACCACACTGGAGGGGCAGGTGACTGCCAAGGGGAGATCATCACCCCTGTGCAGGAGGGAGCAGATGGCCCCAGCCACACTCAGGGAGGAGAAGTGCAACCAGCAAAGAAAACAGTGACTAAGCTTCAGGCTCCAAGGGCAGTCACTCCACATTTAAAGCTTCCCCCACCAAATGTTATTATCATCCCAATGAATTAAATGAACCATTTCTTAAGGCAACGATGCCCACACAGTCTCAGGGGGATGATCGCACAGGCTAACCCACAGAACCAGAAATGGGATGTGGTGATGGTCCACATGGAAGCTGCAAGCCAGCGAGCTGAAGTCAGACCCACAGGGATGACCTGCTCTTTACCCTCAATTCCCCAATGCCTCACTAGCAGTTGCCTAATACTTACAGTTTTATACACTGTCACTCGGGATTTACAGAGCCACTAGGCACCTCCTTACACCTAAAGGACTGCAAAATTAAATTCATGTATGCTAAATGTCGTACTGTGAATTGCAATGAGCACCTAAAGTTGCTTCGAATTTTGAAAAGCCAGAAGAATTGCAATGAAGCAATCAAAGCAGGGTGGCAGGAAGCGATGGTGCTCTCCCAGATGGCAGTGCCAGTAAAATATGTTGTAGGAGGGGAAAATTTTTAAAAAGGTCATTAAAAATTGGTTGTATTAAAATTTAAACCAGTCCTTCCCCTTTTATCTTTCTGACAGAAATGTCTTTCTTACCCACCACACCCAACCTCAAAATAACTATCAGCTAAACTACAGGTTATCCAGCTCAATACTGCATTTCCCACTCCTGAATATAATTAACAGCCACCTCCAGTTTAAAAAGAGATTCCTTAAACTAACAGCTGCATCACAATCAGCACCAAAATGCCTTGAGAGCTTCTGCCTAAACCCACACTTTGAAAAGTCATGACAGAGTTCATTTTCCTAAGTTTGAAGACAGAAGAAAGTGAAATGTTTTGCTAAGATTTGTTCTGCCTATGTGTAAGAAAGCTCCCCTCTGGAAATGCATTTCGCAAAATCATGCAGAGACAGAGCATGAAACCATTCTCTTTATAAAACACTAAACTAATTTGCAGAGGCAAGGTTTGAGGCTTAAAGGGGCAATTCAGAGGTAAGGTGGCACTTTAATTTTGTTTTTATATGAAGAGTTTCCCAGAACTCTGTAAGATATCTGCCTTAAAACATTTATCTACACATTGTTTAAAGCTTTTGCTCTGTTTCCACTCTGCACCAACGCTGGCATCAAGTAGCTTTGTGAAAAAAAAAAAAAAAAAGGCAATCCAAAACAAAACAGAAAAATCCCAACAAAGTCCACTTGGTAACTCAGTAGAGGGTTGCATCTCAGTAATGGATGCAAACAGTGCAGAACTGAAATCAGCTACTGCCTATCCCACAGCTGAGCTGCACCTGGATTAAACAAAAGTCAGAAAAAGACAACAAGCTTTGTAGTCAACGAGAAGTGCTCGCTTTGCTCAAGAGGATGAGCCGAGACCTGGCACTTTGTCCAGCATCAACCACAAGATGCTGCAATCCCTTTCTTAATCAAATTTGCAGCAGACTCCACAAGGGTTTGGCATTACAGGCACAGGGCAAAGGCCGGGTTTTGACCCTGCAATTTTGGGGAGGGATGGTGATGCCTGGTCCTGGGAGCACCACACCATCTCCCTTGTCCAGCCACCCTGTGGTCCTTCCCACACCAAACAAGTCGGTTGTGCCCCATTTCTTCCCTCGCCCCCTCAAAGCGGGAAACAAAGGGCGGCAGTCTCTAATGGCTCAAGACTGAGGGATCTGGGGCTTGGTTTATTACATGCTTAACAAAGCACTGAATTACTGGTGGTTATTGCCTAGTTTAACTGCTTTCCTTAAAAGAGAAACATGAGCAAACAAAGATGTGTCATGAAAAAGCCCCTATTCAGACAGGAGCTGACAAGAGAAAAAGCATCCCAGGTTTATGACTGTTATTAGCAGTTTTGCATTCAGGCACCAGCTGAGGTTGCAGCAAAGACTAATGCAAAGATATCCTCACCATGTCCACCACCTCCTCAGGGGGCTTGTCTAGCCCTGGATTTACCACCCGAGGTTAGCACACGCTAAGTACCCGAGGCTTTAACTATACAGATTTAGCATGTGGCAAGGGCAGGATGCCTTGTCTAGACAAAGACTTTCAATACACTTTAGGTAGTATATACAAGCCTCACACCTTCAATCCTGGCAAAGAGAGGGGCCCTGGGAAAGAGCATCCCTGCAGAGCTCCTCTGACTGCCACCTCTGCCAGCGAGGAACCCCTTAACTTCAGGAGATGGCACCTCAGTTTTGTTCAAAAGATTGGGGGGGGGCGGGAACCCAACTCCAGTGGAACAAAAGACAGACCTTTTTCCTTCTATTTTTTGCTCTGCTACAGGTAACAACTGTGATCCCTTTGCCTCCACCTTGCAAACAGACATCACTGCAAGCAGAGGTAAGCCTGAAGCCTTTATCTTGGGTACACAATAAAGAGGGGGTTTAATAGGCCTTCTCCATCGGGAAGCAGGGGGTAGGAAAAGAGTAAACAGCCCCACTCACTCCCATCTACCTAGTCATCTATTTTTTGTGAAACTTGTAAGGATTTTAGACCCATACTCCAAATGAACACACAGCTGAAGTCAGCCCTGAGGTTGAAAAAGTGTTGAGAGCAGGGTAAAATGGATGAAGCCCAATTTCTTCAGAAAGCCAGGGCAAAAAGAGACCAAAGAAAAAGAGCTGAAGAAGGTACAGAATGCATGTGGAGAAACACATTAATGAAAAAACAAACAAACCTCACTCATCTTGGCAGAACTACAGCCAATACCAGAGGTCACGCGGATTTAACCATATCCCTTCTCTTTGTTAGTTACTTTTATACCAAAAAAAGAAAAAAACCCACAGAGAAGCCTACAGGAAGAAATGCAAAGGATGATGAGTGTAGAGTTCAGAGGAGAGTGGCAGGAGGAATTCACCCACATCAGATGAGTCTGAGGGAAGAGAGCGAGAAAGACAAAACAAACCACAGAAAGGGAGAAAAACCTGCCACCACTAAAAAAAGGGGGCAAAACCAGAAAATGCATTCTGTGAGAAAAGATTAAAGAATAAGTCAAAGAAGTTTAAGACATGAGGCAGTTCTTAAAAAGTGGTATTTCTAGACAGAATACTAACCCCAAGCTCTAAACCAAGCTGCACAGCGAGGCTGACGCCCAGTTTATTTCCACGGTCTTCAGCAGATAAAAGCCTGATCCTGGACAGGCAAAGTACTTCTAGCTTTAGAAAAATAACCTCAGCTAAACCAATATACACCTGAACACTGCAGAAGATGGATTACTTCTACCATGCTCTTATTCCACCACATTTATTTTTCTCTTAAATGACATTTATGCTTCTTAAATAATAAATATACAGATGATCTGCCTGACCTGTTAAGGATATTTTTCCTGCTGGCCTAAGACAGCAAAAACATTCAAAACATTTCCCTAAAAACTTCCAATCATGAAATACCCTCAATTTCAAATCATGAAATCACATATTGGTTGAAGAGGAGTTTGGCTCAAGTGCTCACAAGACTTTTTCCTACCATCACACAGAACGGTTCCTGAAACCAGGTGGTTTTGCTGACAGCTGTGACTCAGACGCAAGTCCCTTGTCATTTCAGCATGTTGTTTTTATCATCTTTCAAAGCTGTCCGTAGTCACTATTAAGAGAAACCTGCAGGATTCAGCACAGCAGAGGCAAACCCAATCTGTGCCTTGCAAAGAAAACTCAGGACTGAGCATCCTTGGAACAGACCCTCCGTCTCTCGGGAAAAGCAGCATCTCAACCTCAGGTTATAAACAGGACTCTCTGGGAAACACTCTGTACTGCTGCTGGGTGCACAGTGCACAGTCTGGACAGGGAAAAAAGGAATGGCCTTTGAAGGCAGACAAGCTATTAAATTTTTACTAGGTGAAATGTTTACCGAAATAAATCTAGTCCTTTCCACTCTTGGTTATTATCATAACACATATGGTAACTGACATACAATTAATGGAGCTTTAAACCAGCAGTTCTTGGAAGGAAAACACACTCACAACTTTTCAGCTAACCTTGACAAAAAGCCAGGTTTTGGCAAAGTTCAGCAACACAAGTGGCTTTATAAGATTCCACATTTATTGGGCACCTCTCACTCTCACAACAAGCACCAACTCTGAGCAGAGGCAGTGAGAAGAGCCCCTGCCAAGTCAGCACCATCCACCACCACTGCCACAGATCCAGGAGCAGTCAAAGCTCTGCAGGCCAAACTACCACCTCAGACTGTACTACCCACACCTCCTTCAGGGGGTTTTCACATACCTGTGCCACTTCCCCTCAGTCAACACCTGCAAAAAGAATTCCATCTCCTCTTCTACTAAGCATAGTGATCCTTCAGGGTGAACAGATATTAACAGTAATGCAACACTAATATTCAAGGCTTTGTTTCCAAACTCCCAAAAGTTGATGCCATCTTTACAGATTTGAAATGCTGTTCACATTCCCTTTTCCCCTCTTCTCCTATCTGAGTTACAGAGCAGGATTAAAAACCCACATTATGGTGCTCCTGGGCCAGCAGATTCTCCAGCAAGTCAAGGTGTCTCCAAAGACCCAGCGCTTTCAGCACAGCTCCATACCATGTAAGCAAGCAGCATCCCCCTCCCTGCTGGAATAAAGTAACCAGTACCCAAGGTGTTTCAGCTGCTTGCTTAACCTTCCATCCTCCTCTCTGCAACAGGAAATCCTACTGGTGGGGAGCACAAAATAAAACCTTCCCCTTTCCCATACGGCAACCGCACCATATGTATACAAAACATATTTCCTTACAACAGCACAGGCTGACTACAAGCTTTGTTATCAACAAGCTAAGAGGTGCAGAGCAGAGGCAGAAGAGGACACTCCAAAGTCAAACCCCGATTGCAGCAAGGACTTGATCGGTGACCGAAGCAGCGGTGTCAATGACAGCTTTTTCCTTGCTCATTTCTCCCTTCCTTTCCCAAAACCCAATGCAAGCGCTGCCAACACACTCGGTCCGTGAGGAGGCACTTTCAAACTCAGCACCTCAGCCGGGAAGAAATCTGTTCAATAACTAATATATTTTTATTCCTGAAGAGGAAACCAAAGCACTCTTCCATTACCTCAGAGGAAACCTAAGGAAAGGTAGCATTACTCAGGACTGATTTATTGCCTCAAGCCATTCAGAAAACCATAAAGCTAGCAACATATAAGACAAGTAACTCATTCACAAGACCCCTTTGATCTTAAATACAAATAAAATTAGGTCAGTATTAAAGTTTTTCATTCCTTGCTGTATAAGACTTCCATAAAGGCTAAGAAAAGCTCTTTCCCTCCTTTCTTTTAACACTCAAGTTATTTAGCAAGTAACATTTCTTTCACATGACTTGAAACATTTTCTCCATATTCACTTGTCATCACTTCAGAATTTAACTCTTGGCAAGAACCTAAAACATGCAGGGGGAGCTGCATAAAGTGTTCTCCATAGCCCCCAAGGACCAGACAGATCAGAGAATTTCATTGCGTTTCACGTGCGGGAAAGGAAGGAGCAAAGTGCACCTTTCCCAACACTCATGTTAAAAAAAAAAAGACCTTTCGGTAATTTGTAATTCAAAGCATTCCAGCGATGTTTAACAGATGAAGAGGAGAAAGCCTGCACCCTCACTATTAATAGGCTGACGTTCTTTCTTCCCCCACAAGGCCACAAGAGAAATGGGCAAAGGCGACAATTTAAGGGAGCCTGGAGGTGTGCCAGCTTTGCCAAAGCCCCAACCCCTGCAGCACAGGGACTCCTCCGAACCTGGGACAAGCACATCGGGTGCAAGGTACAGTGCCAGTGTACAAAGCGCCTGCCGTGACATCAGGGAGGTCCTTTACATTCGAGACCTCCCCATAGCTCTATACGCTGTGCCTTTTCTTCCTTCTCCTGCAATGGTACATCGTTAACTTAATCTGTTGAAATAACAGCAGATTGCAGGATAAACTAAGGATATGGCATCACCTTGCATTTTTTGTTTAACATGCTTGATTGCGTTAGGGTGGCTTTAAAATTTTATTTATTTGCTTTCTAAATCAACCAAGAGCTTTCATATGCAGCAGAAGGCCCCCGAAGCTATCGCTGTAATGTGATATCTGCTCATAAATGTCAATATACCGATTTCAAAGGTATTAGCATTGCTGTTTCATCATGGCAGAATATCCTAATACCTGTCTCACCTTCGTTACAGGGAACAATGCAGTTAAATGTGAGCAATTCAGTTCAGGCCTTTCTGCAGAATTCATTTAAACAGAAACCTCACCAACTACAAGACAGCTCATAGCAACTGCACTGCAAACACAAGTGAAACAAGCACGGGTACAAGGAGGCTCGCTCTACAAGATCCACTTGCCCAGTCGTCCAAGAACATTCAGCCCCTTCCTCTGGGCAGCTCTTAAGAGATCTGAGGGTCAACATGCAAAGACTTCCCTCTCTTTGGCTTGGCAAAGCGTGAAAGGTGATCCCAGCTATCGCTAAGGCAAAGAAGTGATCTCTTTTCATTGAGCACAGAACCTTGCATCCAGAGATTTGGGCTGTGCCTCTGTCACAGATTTCCCGGGTGGCTGGGAACAAATTACATTAGTTTCCCACTGTACCTCCCTCCCACACCCTCACCCTGAAGTAAAGCACAGTGAACAACTTGAGTATCAAGAGAAGAAATACATGAGAGCTCCATTTCCTTCTGTGTTTATATGGGAGACTACCATGCAATTGATAGTTCGGTTTAACAAATGGTGCAGAATATGAAACTTCCAAGTACTTCAGGAATGTCTGCTGTAGCTGCTGAAGGAACATCCAGTATATTGCCTCAAAAAAACCCCAAGTGTTAATTAGAGAAAAAGACACTTGGATTTACAACAGATTGAGATTTAAAAATAAGATTCATAACCAGACTGAATTCTCCTAGCTGAGCTTACAGCTACGGAAAAGCAATATCATGGCTGGGGGGAAAAAAGAAAAAGGAACAAAAACCCAAACAAGTTTGATGGGAAAGGATACCTTGCACAGAAGCACACCTTTGAAAAAAACAGCTTGAATGTCAGGCACTTAATTACAAGCCTTATCAACATCATCAAAAGACTTAAAGTAGTTCTATAATTCTCTCCTGAAAAACAGTAACCTAGAATAAATGCATTCACTGTAGAAGTATAATTTAACTGAACAGGAAAGACCCCAACACTTACTGCTGAGGGCACAGAGAGGACAAATGAGGCACTGGCTGCTTTTCACACTGATCAGTCTTCCCAACTAGACGCCTCAGAAGTTCTGTAGCAATAAACCTGCTTGTATTTAAGTTCCCAGCACTCATATAAGAGTGCAGAGATACTAAGAGCAAACACATTCACCTCTTGGTAAATGCATGCTGTCGCGATCGCGACACATACAAAAACAGGTCACTCATTTATAATTCTTTTGGGAAAAGTCATGCTTCCCTTCCTGTGATGGGCAAGAAGGGGTTTATATGTCACTCCTTTTCACACATCCACTTACAAAGGCATCTTCATTCCTTCTACATATCCCCACAAAGAAGATGGACTGTAGGAGCTTCTACATGCACAGTACAGAGTGGGGTCAACCTGTCCAACCTTAGACATCCAGAAGACATACAACTGAGACATTCATCCTGAATTCCCATTATAGTTAACAGACAGAGACTCGAGTGAAAAGCAATTTATCTCATCCTAGGGTGGTTCTCTCAAGAGGCCACTCCACTGTCCCATTTCTCTCCACTGTGAGTCCCAGAGCACACAGCTTCAGATTTAGACAGCAAAAGGACAGTGGGCAGCCCACCTACTTACGCACCTTTCAAAAGTACCATCCAAGACCACTGCACAGAAATGAGCTGCAAATTACTGATCAGACATGCATATCTGCAGCTCTCACTACAAAACGCATTTTCCGCCTATCAGGCCACCATAAAATAACTGGAGATACACAGCACTAACTTTTTTTTTTTTTTGGAGAAGCACAAAAGAAACTCAGGGCTTCCAGTCAGCAAACACTGCATCATCATATGCAAACACTGCTGCACCAGTTACCCCAAAGAATTATTTTTATTACTGCAGTAGCACAAGCAAGTAGACTGGAGATAAGGGTCCATCAGCATTTTGATTGTCTTTACGTACCCCTACCTGCAAGGGTTTATACCTGAGCTACAAGTATTCCCTCTTGATGATAGCCTTGTAAGATGGGTACAGCTGCGCTTGCTTTTAGGTATTCTATTGAATTTTCCTTGTGAAGCACAACAATGAAGAAAAATAATGAATTTCAGTAATGTGATGGAGGTCTCAGACTTTGAGATACATAAACCCAAGTACAGTATAGTACACTTCACTCTAACACATTAAGGCCCGTGGACCTTAAGCTTTTCTTTCCTGGGTTTGAAAACAAAACAACCCGATACCATTAGATAGCTCAAAGTGTAGGGGGTAGCTTTTCACAGAATCACAGAACAAGTTTTTGAGACAAGTATATTTTGAGCTTACTGTTTAAATTAGGATCATAAACTCTTGCCCACTGTCATCCCCTACAGTTACTCTCACAAAATCCTGGGAAGAAGCAATTGAGACAACCAGAGCTTAACTGAAATTGACTGTTGTATTTTTAAGACTTCATGTAATTTTTAACAGTTCCAAATGCAAAAATCCCAAACAAAGTGCATCAGCTTTGAGGTAAGCCAGTAGGAGTAAACTATTGCCTTGGTAGTCCTCAAGAAGTTAAGAAAACCAAGATTTGGCACAATCAAGTATTTCAAGCTGATGCCATTCTTTTATCTACCTAAGTAATGTCCTCCCATTTCACCTCTGTCCTCTGACGAAGCTGTCAGGTGTAGGCACCAGAGCCAACAAGCCATACCCTGGACTAGTATAACATAAAAAGACAGTAACCCAAATATTCAGACCTAAAACCAGCCCAATTTTCAGAGCCTTAAAACATCCAGTGAAACTAAGGGGAACTCCATAGGCACACCAAAAAGAAAAGCCACTATGGGGACAATAGAACACAGACCAAGGAGCCAAAGACCAGGCAGACAGGTGTAACAGATGCACATGAGGACCAGCATTTCCATATGGAGAGCAGCAGTAGAAGGAGGAAAGCCTTCAGAGGCAGGTAAGGAACAGCACAGCCCCCATTCCTTCAAAGCTGCAAATGCAGAGAGACCTTTCAAGACTTCCCCAGCCAGTATGGTGGGAAGAGCACTAAGCAAGTGGACCTCGTCATCAGCCCCCAGAGTTATTGGGGTGGTCAAGGTACAAGATGAAGGAGAAGCAGCAGATGAACAGCCATGGCATATCACCACCGGCCCCAGCAGCCATGTCGCTGAAGCCAGCCCACAGCAGACTTTCTCCAGGGGCAGTGCTACCTTGATCCAAGAAGTGTATGCCTACAGCCCTTGTGGCTCCTTCAGCCACGGGTACAAACCCATGAGTCACTGCAATCCCTGCACAGAGAGCAGCTCTTATCATCATGCCATGGGACAGCTCCAAAGGGAGGCAACTGAGACATACCAGATAAGCACTACAATACCAGTATAACTGCATCCACGTTAGGAGTTTTACCACATTAGCTGTTTTATTACTAGGCAGGCTGATCAGGACCTGTTGGCACTTGCAGTGTCCTGTTTGTGCAGCAATAATGACAGCTATGGTGGCAGAACAACCCAGGGAGGCACAGCTTCGGTGGGAAGAAGCATTTTGCCAGGAGTATTAAACAATCTCCCAAAAAAGACATCACTTATTCTGGCACATGGTCACAACACAGCTAGGTGTGCTGAGGAAGGTATCTTGTCAGCCTGGGCCACGCTGAAATCAGCACAAAAACTTGTGTCAGTAGACGTTCCCCTGGTGTGCATAAACCCAAAGTTTGGCTGGCTAGTGAAAGCTAGTGAACTGCAAAGGGTAAAAGCTAATCACTTTTATAACAGATACACACTTATTAATATAAATTACATATGCTAATGTACTTCTAACTGACAATTAAACTGTCCCTTACTTTTTCATATATTAACACTTTCTCAACTCCACACTACTTTTTTGTTTCCCACAACTATGAATAGTCCACCAATTAATGATCAACACTTAAGCCAGCTTCTCCTTCTTCACTTTCTGATTCCCTCTGTAAGTTCACCTTCAGTAGACTGCTTCTCTCTGAGCTGTCCCGCTATTTCTTCCTAACTCCACATCTTCCCATAGACTTGGTACTTCACTTGTTGGTATGATGCAAGATCAAGCAGGAGGGCGGCATGGGAAAACCCAGGGAGAAGTCAACACCCTTCATGCCTGCTACAGTGAGTTGCACTGGGCACTTAAGATAGGAGTTAGTAGCACTGATTTCTAAATGGAGAGAAGCCTGCTCCATCAGACATCCATCTGGTCCCTATGTGCCTCAGAAGTGCAAGACCTCTGCAAGGATGAGCACCTCCATTCCTCAGTCTCTGGGTTTTCATCCTTCTTCAGTGGTGCTTCTCACAGGTTTCCCAATAAGCAGCAAATTAAAACCAACAACACTGAGGTCAGATTGTAGTTCTTCATTACATTCAGAACAGCAGATTTCACAGGACAGCAAAGCCCAGCAGAACAAGGGACTGCTCTGCCTGCAGGACCATCATGTTTCCAGTCTGTACTTGCTTTTCTTTCAGAAAAAGGACAGAGTAGCTTTCTAACACTGAAATAGATACCACAGAAGTCAGGACTGCTGAGTTCCATGGCCACCCAGGAGGAGACATGTCAAGCCTTCCTTGGGATTGGACAGGGGACAAGGAACCAGAGATAGGTGGAGACATCATGAACTTCACAACAGCGTATCGACCATTTGGAAGCACTCTGCAGTTTGTAATCAGTGTCATATCCTGTGCCTCTATGCAAGTGTTTCACACCAAATCCAAGGCAAAAAATACACTTTGAAACTACTGCTGAGATGCAATGCCAAAATCCCCAAGTCCTCTGTATTCAAAGCTACCCCAAGGTTCCCAAGAAGTGTGCACAGTTGTGGGGTTTTGCCTCATCCTTCCCAGAGAGGCCTGACTTTAGAGCCAATAGTATCTTTTCTTGAGCCTGTGCTGACCTGAGAAACAATCAAGGACCCATAATGCTATAAACATAAGGTATTTGATTAAAAAAAACTCTTGTCAAAAGCTATGAGATCCCCTCCCAAATCCACTCCTCGCTCAAGCAAGTTGAATTCTTTCCACCAGCTCAAGTGAGAGTTGGACTGGGACCTAAAATAATGCCACAGATAAGGATCTTAGTGTAACTTTTGACTACAGTCAAGCTCACATTGTGCAAGTCAATGCTATTGAGCTTAAATATCAACGTCATCCAAAGGCAGGGAGAAATACTTCTGGCAGAGCCTGAGTGTTAGTCAGAAATGTAAAACTGGAGAAACAAAACTACCACTTTCCTCCAATGAAAATAGATCTCGAAAAGGTAGGTACACAACACATCCAGCTGAAATCACTCTTGCAATAGAAAGTACCACTTGAAAAGATGATGACTGGAACATAATGTGTGTACACAAACACACGCTAGACCACATGAGAAAAGTCAGCTAACATTCTAGTCCAAGAATTTATACTAAAAAATGTATATGCTGAAGGCAGGGAAATGCAAACGATGAGCACCTCTTGTAATGCTGGATTCCCTTTGGGGACATTCCTTCACGTGATCCCCTAGGGTGGGAAGCACGGACCTGTCACCATCCCAGAAGCCAAAAAAAGCATTTCTGAACAGTATCACGGAGACTTTGGTGCCTCGAAGTTGATAACATGTCACCAAAATTTCCATTACCAGCAGGGCAAAAAAAAAAGGAAGGAAGGTGCACATTCCTGGTTTTCTCCTCGTCTTTCTTTAATATCCCTAAACTAACAAAAATCCCTATCCCAGGCCTTATGAATAAAGCTCACCTTCCCCAGGCCTGAAGTGAGGTGCAGAGACCTTCATGGGGAAAACCATCCACCTTCACAAGCCTGGGGAAATTACTCCTGTCATTGCCAGCAGGGAAAGAACACACACACACAAAAAGCAAGGAGAAGAGTACGAGACTATATCAACCAAAAATTTATCCACATCAGTTGAAAAATCTTCCTACAGAAAGCTGAAAAAAATTCCTAGGAGTCAGTGTAAGACTCTCGGCTGTATTTTGTTCCATCCATCACCTCGAAGCCCTGCACACGCCCAGGTCCCAAAGTGCTGGGTCCTCTTCTAATTACTGCAAGAATAAAGAGTCCCTGTCCCAGGAGCCTGCAATTCGATTTAAGAAAAGATAAAAAAAAAAAAAAAAAAAAAGATGTTTTGACAAACAGACAGATGGACTGGGGGAGGAAGAACAAGAGGGACATGTGGTTACCCACAATTGGCAGGTTGCTTTCTTTTTTTCTTTTTTATTTTTTTTTTTTTTAATAAAAATAAATATCAGTAATCCCCACTGGCCACCTGCCTAGCTTTTGTATATTTAATTAAGAAGGATTTGGGTAACGGAGAACTGGTCAAAAGTTCAGCCACTTTGGGGGAGGACCGAGGAGCCAGCATCTAGCTGCAGGACTCAGAGAAATGCCAGTATTCCAGTCACTGCCTGGTCCTTCCTGATTTCTCTGACAGCAAATCCTTGCTTTGCAACACAACCCATGAAAAAACAGAGGAGGAAGGGAAGAGGGGCAGTTCATACTTAAGAGAGCTGGTCTGGACCAGTTCCTGAAAGCCAGTGACCTCACTGATCCTCAGTACAGTTTGTCTTTTTAGCGCTAAGACTGGAATTGTATTCATGTTTAACAAAATCATTTGAATCCACAATGATGTCCCTTTAGCTGTGAAAGAAAGAAAGGGGAGGGGGGGGGTTAAAAAAAGAAATTCAACTGACTCAGTGGAGAATACCAAGCACTGTCCTCCCTTCCTACCCCCCAACACAGTCACCTTGTAAGATAGAAAGTCCATTAAGACAAAAATAGAGTATCCTTAGCGTGGGAAAACATTTATCCAAGTTTTAATTTATTTTCAAATCAGCATTTAAACGATCACATCTTACATCATTTCCTTTTATGAGCCAGCAGTTAGACAATACACATCATTTACATGCCGTTTTGGAAGGCTGCAACATAAATCAACAAAAGCAGCCTTCACTATGAATTAACTATTACAAGGCTCTTAGAAAGCCACACCAGCCTGCGTTGAGGGCAATTAGGAGTATCATCCCTAATTCTCATCTTTCTGGTGCGCTCCTGTTATGCCTCAGAACTCGCACAAAAACATCCTTCCCCCAGTCATTACTGCTACAGGAGGATTATGATATCTGAGAGATCTAACAGTGCACTCACAACAGCTTAAAGTGCTAGTTGTCTTGAAGAACACATACACACAAACACTCCCCCCAAGAAATCAGAGTGACCAAGCAAATTAACACAGTTCAGTACCAACGGCAAAAATAATATGACTTATGCCTCTGTGAACAGTAAGACAGTAAGAAATTTTAAATCTGCGAAATATTAACCAATGCCTCTAGTTCACAGGTCATTTCTGCATTAGAAAAAGAAGGGAACCAAACACCTAGTTCGAACCCGATCTCAAGGCAAATTTCAGGAGTGTTATCATTTTGTGAGAGCCAAACTTAAGCTTCCTACTGGATGTGAAAAACTAAAATCTAACCGCAACAATGCTAAAAATGCTTCTCCACTATTTGCAAAAGATCAAAAAAAGTCCTTAAGGCAGCTAATCATTCAGTAAGCTAGCTACCAGTTACACCGAAGTGCTCTGATAAAGCGGGACCGAGCTGAGGAGGGAAGGAAACCAGAGGCATGGCCATCGCACCAGGCAACAGCATGCACAAAAAAACCCACAATTACAGGCTGAGACCTTCTTCTGCTGAATTCTGCACCATTTACACCACCCCCTGCTTGCACCTTGCTAGCTGAAGGTGGTGCATCACTATCCTGTTGCTTAAAAGGGGGCTCAGGGGCGCTGAGCCGCAAGTAGGGTGCTCCCCGCCTGCTCTGCCTGCTGCGGGCAGGGCACTGCTCCGGACAAGCCCGCACATGCCTCTCTGCTCCCATCAGCTGATACTAACCTGTCGAAGGGAAATGTCTCTCTCCAAACTCCAGCAGTTTTACTCCTTAAAAGTGTTCAGCGGCCAGTTTCTGCACGGGTTAGGAGGGAACTCTGCTCGCTGCACTGTGCAGCGTTTAACCCTCTGCTTTCTCACTTACAAGCAATGCGCTTTGCAGAAGCTTCCCTCCATAGCATCACTCTTGGATTTTGAACTACCTACAAAAGGGCAAACAACTTCCAGGCTGGCCTTTCATTCCCCAGGATTTCAGATGAGCAGGAGAGGAGGTTTGCTTTGCCCAAAGATGACTGAGCCACTCCCACCACTGCCCCTTCCCCTGCACTGGGCAAAGGCCTCCCAAAAACACCACAATTCTTTTAGGCACCCAGGGCTGGATAACCTCAGGCTCATTTTTTCCCCTTATTCACCGCCAGGTAACAAGCTCCTCTTGAAACAAAACTCCTTCACACAGGAGAGGTTTAAGTGAGGTCACAAAGATGAAAACACTGTAAATTCTACAGACTTCAAGCAGAGCAGCTGAAAACTTACTATTTTTAATACCTCACCACCGAGCTCCCAGGCCCACAGTACACCCCACATAAGCCAACCCATTTAATGGCATAAAATCCCAGGAGGATCCACACTGTTTTGTGACAGGGAGTAACTCCCCTTGCATTTAGGTGCCAAACAACCAAGGGCTGCCCTCCTATTCCACGCACATATGTACATCTATACACATCTCTACACCTATATGTAGCCAAACAAATAACTACAGTACAACGGCCTATAGGAATATCACTAGATATCCGGATCCATTTCCAGCAAGCTCAGCCAAGGCAAAGAGGAGGAAAAACTCGACTATCTTCTGCTTTTCAACAGGTCGCTGCAGTCTCCTTCCCACCACTGCTGGAAAGCAGACTCCCCAGCAAGGAAAACGACCTTCGGTATCATTGCCGGGGTGTACCAGCTAGACAAAGAGATAACGTCATGCCATCTCCCGCTCCCTCCGTCCTCCTCGCAGTGGCAGGTAGCCAGCCAATCGCGCTCCCCGCGCCCGGGTGACATCACCGCTGATGCCGATACACAAACGTGGAAGTACATCAAACTAGCAGTGCCCCAGAGGTCTTGGGGCACCGCTCCTCAAAGACCAGCAAGCCACCACCAGTCCCTTGGGATGACAGGCCGGCTAAAAGGGAGACAAAGCCTGCTGGGAAGAGGGATTGCGAGGAGAGGTTGCTGGGTAGGAGGAAAGCGGAAGGCAACAAGCAAGCACAGCGTAAACACGTTTTCCCCCTCGGTTCTGCAGTTCCTCTGAAAGCCCTCAAAACATATGCACACAGCTTCACCTTTGGGTGTCCCCAGAGCATTTTTCTTCACAAAAAACAAAAAAAAAAAAAAAGTGGCTGAGAAAAGTTACATCATATTGCACTGCTATTAAACTGGTGGATTTTTTTTTTACATAGCTGCACTCTTTTAAGAAGTCAAGGTTTAATCACAGCAAGGAAGTTTTTTGTTTTGGTATTTTTTGTTTACGTACAACACCATTACGTGTCCACGTTTTAAGACTGTGTGCACAAATGTGGACAAGTGCCTATGAAGCAGCAGTGCCCATCTAAACCTACACACCTGTCAATCCACCACTGCCTGACAGGCTCTATAGCAAAGCCGTATTTACCTGTTTCTTTTGTTCCTGGCACCCAAACTACCATGCCCTCCTCAGTTATCGAGCAAGAGGAATCATTGCCACCCTTGTCTAACGGGTGAAGAAGAGCAGGGAAAAATCTCATCACACACACACTAAAAACTAGCGCCCTGGCAGAAACTGCCTGCTGCTCCCCCTCTTATCAGAGTGACACCCATGCCCTTAGACCTCAGGTGTTCATTCACTCTTCCTAGTCAATAAATGCACGTGCTGAGTTTCATTTCTAACTCCGGCAGAGTTCTAGCACGCTTAAGGAAAATGAAATTTAAAATCTCTATTGTCAAGACTGTTAAACCACCAAGGACTTCACTCATTAAGTCAAAGTATTAACAAGTAAGCCGAGAAACAATGCACCAACTTGCAACAATTAACAGGAGAGTTTCAAGTCACACACTCACGCCCTACTTTTTCTTTTTTTTTTTTTCTGTAAGAAAGGTTCAGGTGATGTAAGCTCTGGGAGCAGAAGGATCACAGGAAAAAAAAAAAAAAAAGGCTGTCATTTCATTTGCCAGAAAAAAAAAATATGTCCGAAAAAAAATTAAATGATCAAGGTGGTGTCTAAGCGCAGCTTCTCACTCATCTCCCCCCCTCTCCTCTGAACTCATCATTTTTTCCAGCTTTCTGTCCGCAGCAGCCTGGTTATTCCACTTCTAGTCTTAAAACGCAACTCGCACGCTGGGCAGGCAGACTACTTCTCCATCAGGAAGGCTGAGGTTCACGCCCTCAAAACAAACTGACATGTGTTTCGTTTGCAGAAGAGGCACCAAAGCCCTTTATTTAGTTACCGGAGCTGCAGGCAGCAGTATCTTTCCATCGGGGAAACTCAACAATTATACCGCCTTGTTTGTAAGCAAAAAAGACAAGACCGAACCCACCCCAAACCAAGCAGCTGGGCATAGTTGGTTACTTTCAGTTATCTCTCCTTCCCCCTGCAAATGCGCCTTGCATTTCTGCAACAATGCGAGGCTGGAGCCTTCCGTCTTCAACCAAGTATTAAGACTGTGAATAATTAGTCATCCTGGTAGCTAGCACTCACTGCAAAGTCATGCAATCTCAAGATGTGTTTGTTCCACAGAGGGGGGAGGATAAAAAAAAAAAGAAAAATAATAATAAAAAGTAGGCTAGCTTCACACCCACACGGGCACCCTCCAATTTCTATTTTTTAAAGTCATCCACTTGTCAAACAGGTTATTCTGGGAATTCCGATTTTCACAAAAGCAGCTTCCCTGCTTCGATCGCTTGTTTATCGTCACTCTGCCCCTTCCCCTCCCTGCCCAGCGCAGCGGGAGCGGATGCGGCACCACTCACCCCCGGCTCCACAGCTCCAGCACTTTGAAGGTTTTCCAACGAGGAAGCCGGGTGACAATTCCAAGGAAGGCCAATGCCTTTGTCTACAGTCACCGCAGCAACTTCCATGAGGACTTCCAGCCGCAATTCTGGATAAGCCCGTGGACCTACGTGTACGGCTCGGACACAGTCTGAGCGTCCCCGCGGTTGGTCATTTCTCGGGGGTGTGCGTGGGTGAGAGGGGTGGGCTGAGGACAATAAAGGACTATTCGACCATTTCAGGACGGCTACTTAGGAGAGTCATTTCTGCCCCTCTGGAGAAGCAGAAGCCGAGAGGCTGACAAACTTGTCACGGGCAGCAGCAGCAATGACAAGGACAACGCCGTTACCCGCCCGGACTGCTCGGCGGGCCAGAGCGGGCGGCTCGCCGGAGACACCGGGTACCCCCCCCGAGGACAATGGCAACGACAAATAAAGGAGAAGGAATTCTTGCCACAAACCTTGTAGACTTGCCCGTACGTGCCATTGCCAACCACTTCCACCAGCTCAAAAATCCCAGCGGGGTCCTGGGGGGCAGAAGGGGAAGAGAGGGGTGGGGGTGAGGGGGGGAGA